>PVKU01000676.1:0-167896 GCA_004027475.1 Anoura caudifer | reverse complement strand
GGGGCTGCAGGGGAGGATTGGTGTGGGGATTTAAACCTAGGCGTGGCAGCCATTTGGGGGAGATCCATGCGGTTTCACCAGAGAGCAGGACTCACAGCTCTATGAGAGAGAATCTGCATGCTTTCCCGAGAGTTAGGACCCTCACAACCCTGTGAGGGAAAATCACCATGTGGCTTTAGCAGAGAATTGCCACTAGGCTTTGCCTGAGTGGAGACCCTCTCGCAGCTTTGCCAGAGGGAGATCCACGCGGTTTCACCAGAGTGCAGACCCCTGCAGCTTTGGTGAAGAGGGAGAGCCACGAGGCTTTGCCACAGTGGGGACCCCTTCCCCACAGCTTTGGTAGAAGAAGAACCACGCGGCTCTGGGGTGCTCCCTTTGGCTGCGTGGCCTGGGAACAAGAGAGACTGCCTGGAAGAAGGGTGAAAGAACTCTTGCCAGTAGGCCATGAGAAGGTGCCACATGGCTTTGGATTAATTAGAGATCCTGCCTGGACAACAACACAGCTGACGGTATCAAGAGCCTGGATCCCGGACGTGTGCTTCTCTTCCTTGCAATTACGGTACCCTGACTTAGGGCAGAGGGAGAGAGGAAGCACTGTGGGCGTCTGTGGGTATCCTGAAGGACTTTGATATTTCAGTGGAGATGTTAGGTTCCTACTTCAACTCTGTATAGCACTAATAAACATTTCCTCTCCTTTTCACAAATCTCTGGCTTTGAGAGACATCTTTCCATAAGGCGGCAGACAATAACGAACCTTTTCTGTTGCTCGGTAACAGTTTTTGGGGGCTCGTCCGGGATCTTAATTGCCCGTGGAAGACTGACCCCTCAGGTTCAAGAAAGTGAGACTTTGGAAGTGTTTTGCCAGTCTCGAGAACCTTTCTGTTTGCTCTGCAACACAACCTTTCTCAGCACCGGTTTTAAAGAACGGTTTCCCACCCATGGCCTTGTTTCCGGGTTTTCTTATGCCCCTCTTCCATGTTTTTTATCAACTTCTCCTCTGATAGTGACCTCCCACCCTTGCCTATACCCTTTGCCAGTAAAATACAAACTCCTTAGCATCACATTCGAGGCCCTTCAGAATCTCTCCCCAATCCAACCTTCCAATCTCACCTCTCGCTGTTTACCGCTACATACCCTACACTTCCCAAACACTTGATCACTACTCAGGGAACTGGGCAATGCTTTCTGAGGCCTCAGATTTGGACATAATCATGGATGTGTTTTAGTCTGATTAATGTTTACTCTGGGGTACCTGCCCTTTTCTGCTTTTTTTTTTTTTTTTAATTAAAGGTCTCTTTGGAGCAGAAATTAGTGAAAATGTTAAAGACTTTGACAACAGAAATAAAAAGGAGAAGCGTTTGGCTGAGCTACACTTTTCCAGCCTCAGTTTTCCTCATGGTCCTTTCTAGGTTTATGTACTCAGCCTGTACCTAGCATGTCACCCACACTTTCATTCGTCACGTGTAACCTTGTATATTTCCCTCACTGGGCTCCACATGGGAGGGCAAACAAACACAGCATCTAACTCTCCTAGGCTTCCCTAACTCCCAGCAGATTCTCCAGTAGAGATCCTGGTCCAGTTAGGGAACATCGGGGGTCTCACCTTCACATAATCATATTCACAAAGGTAGGAGGATTCCAAGTTGAAGTGCATGAAGTAAAGCTTGATCCGAAATCCCTCTGGGACGGTGATATTCCAAGTCACTTTTGAATCACTTGGGTAGGAGTCTGGATAGCCAGGCGACTGGATCTGGCCAAACATGTTGTTAAGTTCCACAGTGTGGGCCAAAGCCTTCAACAAGGAGAAGCACAGAGCATGATAAAGAGGGAGCCACCTGAAAGACATAAATGGATCTGCTTACACTCATGGACACAGGCACCTCACCATTTAACTGAATCAGCGGCCCGGAGACCAAGTTCTCAGCATGTGTCCGCCACTGACCTATCACTACTTTTCCCCCGTAGGCCATGCATGCCCGGTCTAAAACACAGGAAGGTGGTGATTCACTGGTTCCTAAGGTTTCTTGCAGTTGTGCTCTTTTCAAGATTTGATTATAGTATTAAAGTTTCCCAGCAAGTACCACATTTGGGACTCTGACACATATCATTTTTTCTGTTAAAAATGTAAATTTCATAATCAGGTGAAAGTTATCATTTCTTCAACTTAGCTTCATTTAAGACTCATAAATTCTTCCATTTTCTAAAAAGTAAGTAATAGTAACATAGTAGTATTGGGATGAGATTTATACTTAATGATGGGATCTGCAGTACCTTAAACAAAGTTAACAAAATTAATCAAGATATGCCCCCCAATTTTTTTTTTTTCAGCAAGAGAGGTCTTTTCTGACCAGACAGAGACTCCGCTGGCTTTCAGAATACTGCCAGGAAAGCCCTGGGAACGGGCGGCAAAGAATCTTTGCAACTGCTGGTCCCAGTGCCACGTGTCATAACACTCAGTGCCAGGGCTTGGGCTCAAACATTTGACGGGAAATGTCACTGGGCTCTTGGCTGTCCCCAGGCAAAACTGTGTTTCTCGAAGTTCCTGGAAGTTTCTGAGAAATGGTCTCAATTCCTGCCACCGAGGAGACATATCACAGTGACTTACGATGACGAAGTTTTTAGTTGTTGAGAGAATTCTTATTGAGGGCCTCTCTCAGCACAGCCTTTGTCTGGAGACTTAGCTGCTGTTGTGCAGGGTTCTGGTCTTTTCATATGAATAATATGACTGAAGAGCTCTGCTGTCTAATACACCAGCCACTAGACACATGGAACTATTTAAACTTAAATTTAGATGAACAAAAATGAAAGGGAGCTACACATTCATCTCAGTTTCATTAGCCACATCTCCAATTCTCAGTAGCCACATGTGGCTGGAAGTTGCACGTTGGATGGCACAGATCTAGAGTATTTTTATCGTCGTGGAAAGTTCTTTTGGAATAATGCGACGAGGCTTGCCTGGGACATCCCTAGATTATACCCATTGACCTGGTATAATCATTAACAGCACCCTCTTTCACTCTTATCATGTCTTGGCTGGAAAATGTAACTTAATAATGAAGATGAACTTGGTCACTGTCTCCACACAGCCCCCTGAGCCACCAGTCTTTGCCAGGACTTCCTTGAAACACAAAACCTTTTGTCTTGATGAAAAAGTTGGTGGTGTCAGCAAAGCCCTGGTCATTTTTCCTGATTCTTCTCTGCCTGTCAAATCTAACGGTATTAGTAATAGAAAGAAAAAAAAAAATCCAGGTGAAGGAATAGTCTGTTCTCCCAAAATGTAGGATTTATTTGTGAACAGTTTCAGTTTTTTTTTTTTTTTTTTTTTTATTTCCCCTTGCCTCAAAGAGTTTAGACTGAACCTTTTGCCCTGAAAGATGCCCATGGGTCATGGAAGAAGGGGATGCACCCAACTGTGGCTTTTTCTTCTGAGCTCCCAGGCACAGTGTTGATTCCAGGACACCTTAGCTCATGGCCACCAGCCTCCAGTGTTATCCTTTGCAGGCCTTCACTCCTTTCTTGCCCAGCGGAGGGCATATGAGGTTTTTTTTATTTTTTAAATTTAATCTTTTTTAATTAATAAAGAATAAGTAGCCCTGATCTGTGTGGCCCCGTTGGGCATCAGCCTGCAAAGTGAAAAGTGGCTGGTTTGATTCCTGGTCAGGACACATGGCTAGGTTTCAGGTTTGGTCCCTGGTTGGGGTGCGCATGAGAGACAACAGATAAATGTTTCTCTCCCTTTCTTTCTCCCTCCATTCCTCCTTCTCTAAAAATAAATAAATAAAATCCTTCTTTTTAAAAAACAAAAGACTGAGTAAAACAAGTTTTTTTTCTCTCTTGGTGCATGTTCTTATAAAAGGATCAAAATCCTATCATTTATTTCTAGTTGTAGGAATCAAAGATAATGGACTGTTACAAGAGTTTCATAAGGGGTGAGGAAAACTCAATAAAACTTACAGAACATGCCTAAAGTGGCTGATGCAATAAACAGGCAGAATGTCCAAGGCTGGTCAAAGCCCTAATGGTCAATATACACCAACCGAGGATCTAATAGATTGACCTTCCTTCTCCCGCAGCGAGATCTAAGGACCTTGAACTCAAACATCACAAACCTGGCTCATCAACTTCTCCTGTAAGTCCTATTTGTTCTGCTACCCATGGTCAATTAATTTCAATATTCTAATGTGGACTAGTGCTACTACATCCTCAATAATTTCCCTGACCCCACTTATTACCATTCAGCAATCTTCCACCAAAGTTGATTTTTTAAAGCACAGATGTGACCATGCTGTCCACTGTGCCTGCAGGGTAAAACATCTGCTCCCGGGATGGCTGATGAGCCCTTTTTGATCTAGTGCTGATCTGCCTGACTAGCTTCATCTTGGTGCCAGCCACACTCTGGCATGTCATTCTGGCAGCATGCCATGCCCATCCATGCGTCTGTCCCATTGTACATGCCGATCATTCCTCACTTGATTGTCTTATTTGTCCTCCACCATCGAGCTCAAAGCTTCCCAGGCTATGAAGTATCTTTCACTCCACAGCTCTTGGTAGTACACGCTTCCACTAGAGCATGTATCAAACTGCACTGCTTTAGAGACACGCCCCTGAAGTTAGATGTATTTGGGTTCAAATCCCAATTCTACTACTTACTGGCCATGAAATCTTGAATAACCAGCCTCTCTGAGCTCCAGTTTCCTCATATGGGAAATGGGGATTATAATCTCTAATTATAGGACTCACATGAGCATTCAAGATTTTATATGTATAACTATATATGGTACAGCCTGACATATAATAGATGATGACTGAATGACTAAGTGGATGGATGAATGAATGAATGAATGAATGAAAGTGGGGGGGGCACAGTCTTACATAACCATAAAAGTCAATGCTGGGAAATGATATGAGCATTTCAGGATTAATAGTTACATTTTTGTTAATCAGGAAGCTGTTTCTCCCCAACCTTCTGTACCAAGTGTACAGATGCATATACATGGATTTTTGAGTGTGTAAACACAGGATAACTATATATATGTATATATATATATACATATATTATCTAGTTTCTCATATAATATTTACATAAAAGGTAAATAGGTAAGTGCAAAAACACCTAGAGGGATATCAGTAGGGTGCTAACAATGGTTATCACTGAAGTGGGAATATGAGTATTTTAAGTTTATTTTTGTGTATATAAAATATTAAAATCTGTTTAGAAGGACTTGTACTATTTTCTCAATAAAAAGAAAACAATAAAGTTATTTAAATTTTTTCCAAGTCCCCTACAATAGCAACATGTGATGTGCAACTAAAGAAACAAAAGGTTTTAATCCAATTGCCAGGGTCAATATTTTTTAAAGCACTCTGTTAGAGGAAGGGCCTGAGAGGCAGAGAGAAGGGAAGGCATGAGTCCAGGTCTCCTGTGGATTTGTAGGAAAGCTGAGTCTTGAAACTCTCACTTTCAGGGCCCAGGCAGCCCCACTTTCAAGGGAGGAAATGTACCAATGTCAGTAGGGGAGGGAGCTCTTGGTCAGTGCTGCCTGTGGTGGTGGAGGGGAGGAGGGGGGTAGGCAGGAGTCGCGGGGGAGAGTGCTGGGTAGGAAGAACTAGGTTCAAGTCCAGGCTTTGACTTCATTTGTCTGACCCATCTTGGGGAGGTCATGCAAGGTTTCAGTTTCTTTATCCATTTGGTGATAATAATGACTTCCTGCTAGGGCTGCTTCAGAGTAAAGGAGGGTTAGAAAGTACTTTGTTAACTGTCCAGCCCTGGGCAAACATTAGTTATGATTACTCTATCATGCTGCTTCCCGAAAAGCAAGGGGTAGGAGTTAGCATTGGCTCTCAAAGCGGATTTCCCTGCAATGGTGACATCCAGATTATGCAAGGCTGAAAGGTCAGCTTTCTTCAGGTCTGCTTTTCCAGGCCACATGGAGGACACTCTGAGCCTCCTAATGCAGGTCTGTCAAGGGCTGGCTGCTGACAGCCCTGGAGGCCTGGGACTGTGCTGTGCAGACAACTGGTTAGCGTGGGAGGAAGGCCTGTGAGTCTTTCTGTTCTATTTTGTTTGCATCTCAAAACAGTTGAACATATGAAACAAATATCTCCTTGCACATAATGGGCTTGAACATATGCTGCCTTGCTTTAGGGTCTGCAAATCAAAGAATGTAAGTGGCGGCTTTCATTCCCCATCACACTCCCTGAGAGTTTTTGGCTTCTTATACACCAGGCACCGGCTGTACAATTTCTGACACCTGCTATCTATTCTCTCGCTAATCAAAAAAGTTTAGCTACATTTGCTCGAAATGTCAGGAGTAACGTCTAAAGCTGAGATTTCACTGGCTCCGCTGCAGGAGCAGATTATTGGGAATGCACGAAAATGCCTGCACAGATCAGTGATTGTACAATGCGTGGTGGTTTCTATCTTCTCCATTCAGTCCCCTCATTTCAACCTACACTACACCCAGACTGTTTCTGAATTGAAGAGTTGAAAGGGACTGTACAGATCCCTTTGACAACACCCTTACTTGACAGATGATGAAAAGGATACCCCAAGAGGTGACATGTCATACCCAATACCATATGGTGAATTAGCTTCAACAGAAGAAGGGAATAACCAAAGCTCACAGAGGAAGCTGGGTCCATGCCCATATACCCAGGCATCTGGCCAAAGCAATTAATCCTGTGAAAAATAACTCAAAAACCCGTGGCTTTATGTGAAAAAAAAAAATTTAAAGATACCAATACCAAAGCCCCTGCCCAACAGATTCTAGTTTAATTGGTCTGAAGTGAGGTCTAGTCCTTGGCACTTGAAAGCACTACAGATGATTCTAATGTGCAGCTAGGAGTTAGAGCTGCCAGTATAGAATGTTACACTTGGTTGAGAGTCTGATAGAATATAGTAGAAAAAATCCTGGACTGGGAAACCAAAGATCCAAGTTTAGGTCTGAGCCTTTCAAAATCCATCCATGTGGCTTTGGGTAAATTGTTACCTGCTTTTATCCTCACTTTTCCATAAATCCTTACCTTATTCAAAATCTGAAGACTGGATGAGACAGTGTCTATATAAAAAAAGTGTTTTGTAAACTCTGAAATGCCCTTCTATGTGAGGCAAGACTCCTTGAAAACTTCTAGTGGAGCACTTTTTCAATAGCACTTTTACTATTTAACAATCGAATTCAATTCAGCCAATATCTATTGAATGCCTAATAGAAAACAGATATTATGCCAGGTACTGGGCATACAAATATGAACAAGACATAGATTCTGTACCTTAAGAAACTTTCAGTCCTAGAAGGGGCAGCGGACTTTTAAACAAGGAAATGTTACAAAGACAGGAAGAGATGTAGCCCCAAAGGGGAGAGACAGCACAAAGGAAGGGATGCTTACTCCGGGGATGTGGGCTAGGAAAGAGGAGGTGATGTCTGATTCGACTGGGACAATCCCGTCCCCTAGGAGGTAGAAAGCAAGGGGAAGGGATGTTGGGGGGGGGTAAGGAAAGAGTAAACACAAAGATGCAGAACTGCTAATCAGCCCTGTAGTTTGGTGTGACCGAGGCGCTGGGCGGTAGGGTGGGATTCAAACAGTGACAGATCAATCAAATTGTCATTCCACGTAGATGACATAAATTTCATCTCTTTTAGGAGAAAGGAAAATGAAGTTAGATGGCAGATCTAAAATTATAGTGGATTTAAAAAGAACAGAATGATTGAATTAACCTTAAAGACCTGATTACCCCTCCGAACCACAGGTAACCTGAGTTTGAAGGGTCCACAGTCCGAAGGCCCACACTGACCGCAGACCCAGGGAAGTTGCTAGGTGACTTTGCAAAAGAGAAACAAATAGAACCCCTTTTTCAATTGAGAAGAAAATTAATGGCAAAAGAGGTGTTTAGGGACCTAACAAACCTGAAGTGTTTTTCTTTTCTTTCTTTTCGGTATTTTTAACAGCATTAACACTCATAAGTAGTAAAAATAATTACAGTGTTAGGGTTTTGAGACTTGCACAGGAAAACTTATAAAAAATGTCTTGTAGAAAGGATCCAGTAACTCTAAGCATAGGGTGAGGAAAAGGAAATGTCGAAGAGCATAAAAACAATTAGAATTTAAAGTCTTAGATTCAGAACTCCAAAGACTTCTATTTAAAAAAAAAAAAAAAATGTAGTATCCCTTTAAGAGCCATTTGGTGCAATTGGTAGCTTGATTCATGCCACCAGATGCCTCTGATTTCAGTAAGAAATTTAAAAATTCATAGGAAACTGTAAAATGGGGACAGGGTTTTAGTTTTTTAAATTGAGGCTTTAACTGGCCAAGTCCTGCAGGTTTAAGAAACCACAGAGCTGAGCTGTGGGAAGCTGGTTTCTTTTCCGGTCAGAACAAATAAACATACAAACACATACCTAACTCACAAAGTGTTGGGAGAGATAAACCAATGCTCTTTGCAGAGGAGGAAAACAAAAAATGAGCCTTGTGGGCAACAGGAGGAAAGCCACATTCACCGGCAGGCAGCACCCTACGTTGGCAGGGGGAGAAATCTGAGCCTCAGCAGCCCCGAGCAGGATTTGCACAAAGTCTCCCGTTTCAAGTTGCATGTCTCCGGAGTCCCGGGGAAGGCGCCCCAGCCCATGTTTGCTTCTCAGAGCCCCCAAGGATTGATAAGAAACCCTTTGTATCACCCACAGGACATGAAGATGAGTCAGCCCAGAGACAAGGTCAGACCCCGCAGAGCTACTTGACACCGGGTCCCTGAAGGGACGCCCGTGCCCACTGCTGCCCTGGCACTCACCTCATTTTCCTGCCTTGGGTGCTCCTGGCTGCCTGGCTCTGGTCCCCCCGACCTGAGCTGTCTGTGAGCTCGTCCCCGATGTGTCAGCGATGCCTTATCTTTGTTCTGAGGTCCCTGTGTGTCTCTGGAATTGGCTGGCATTCTCCATTCAGGTCACGCCTTCCCCTGCCTACAACAGATCCCCTCTCCCCCTCTCTCACTCTGCCTTTCTCTCTCTCTCTCTCTCTCTCTCTCTCTCTCTCTCTCTCTCTCTCTCTCTCTCTCTGCTCTGACTCCCTCTTACACACACTCTGAAGAACCTGACAGAACAGAATCTGTCTTCCTTAAGAGATCTGTTCCTCCAGTTCCCTCCTTTATCCTGTGTGGCTGGCTCCAGTCCCTGAGAGAAAATAACTGAGACACTAAAATAGGTATTTTTGTCACTGTATGTGTGTATGTGTGTGTGTGGAGGGTGGAGGGGGACAAAGTCTAATTTCTCTTCAGTCTCCCTTTCCAGATGGCTGTAGCTTTCTGCTCTTTTTCAGGACACCGGCAAAGAGACACCAATTAAACAGGAATAACCAACTAAGAAGGCACTTCTAAAGTCTACACTGGGAAAGAAAACAGATCCCAAAACCCAAGTCTGTAGACAAACACCGCAAGTTTTCATGTGAGCAGAGCCACTGGTCCAGAATGTGAGTGTGCACAGGTCCTCCACTGGGCTCCTTCTTCTTCCCACTTAAACCCAGAGCTGGTGCTGTTTACCAAATCAGACTGTGTGAGGTCTCCTACAGCCAGAGAGGGTCCTCCACAGCAAGGACCCCCCACACCCCAGGGCGCAGGGAGAGCCAGGCCTGTCCACGGGTCTACATGTAGGTTTGTGGGAAAATCAGTACCACATCTACGCTAAGCTGAATAATAAGAGAAGCACTCCCTTCGTGGCAATAACAATCAAATGGGTGTAAAATCTAGATTTTACTGAGCAGCTGTTTGTTCTACGTTAGGCACAGAGCAATATGCAAATGTCACCTCAGTTACTCCCACAAACTTGTGAGGGTCGTACCATCATGCTCATTTTACAAATGAGGAAACTGAGGCTCAGAGAGTTTACACAACAACATTACCCAGCTCTTTGTTATTCCTTACTGCTATTTCCACTAATAATTAACATTTATTAAGCACTATGTGTCAGGCACTATTCTGACAATGTGTTAATTCTCTCTAATCATCTTTATATCTCATATGGGTGGGTAGTAATAGTGTCCCCATTTTATAGATAATGAAACTGCTCAGAGAGGTTAAGTAACTCACCCAAGGCCACACAGCTAGAAAACAATGAGGGAAAAATCTGAGCTCTGACTGATTATGTTGTACTGCTTCTCATTATTATAACGCATATGACATTTCAAGTTCTTACAACATTCACAGACAAACTCAGTTTAAGGCATTTTGAAAACAGTGTTAGACTCAGAGTGAGAATTTAGTTGTGATCTATCCTTTCTATCTATGCCAGCTGTGCACTTTAGGTCCAATGCTAACATCTTTAATTCTGTTTTCTTATCTAGAAAATGGGGGCTGCTATGGGGTTTAAGTGAGATTATACTTGTGACGTGCTTTTCTAGCTATCCAGGGGTGTACCCGAGAAACGGCTACCACCTGTTCTAACCAAGATTTCACATGAATATATTCTCCACCTTGTTTTGGGCATTTTAGGGAACAGTTGCTTGAATCTGGCTGAAATTCTCCTTGCTCCATTTTCTCTCCAGTTTCTCTAGTTTAATACTTTCAAATGCCAGCATTGCCAAGCTTCGCATTATTAAGAGACTGTGGTTGATAATGTGGGTGCAAGTACATGGGATGAGAGAATAGGTTTGTCCTTAGGCACTGTTTCAACGCAATGTTGCTTTTGTGTTTCAGGCAGAACAGAAAAAAAAAAAAAAAACATTTGAAAGTCCCATTAAGAAGACTCACAAGCTCCTTAGACATCAAATAACTTTCACAAAACAACATTTTAATGATTTAAGTGTAAACGAATCGGAAACACATGGACTACATTTCTCTTGGAATACACAAGGGTTTTAAAGCTGAAGGAGAAATAACTTGGCGCAAGGCACACGGCGCTGCGCAGAAGGCTCTGCCCATTAAAGACATTCCCTCCATTCACGCTGCAACTCAGCCGGCCTCTCCTAATTTAGGGCACATACTGGGAGATGTAGTCATTTCCCCGGGGCAGAAGGGGAAGAGCTTGGGAGGGAAAGCCATCAGCTTCTCCTTGTAAAGTGTCATAGAGCAACTGGGACTCCTGGAATAATTTCCTGGCCATGTTTTTGTTTTTTCAAGGCTGCCAATGTTCAATGGGAGGCATTTGAAATATGTTCTAAGCCAAAGTTCTGCCAATATACAGCAAATCTGATATGTGCTTTCTTGGGCGACAGCCAAGGCTCTGATGGAATCTGCATGAAAACAAGAATGATGTGGCTCAGGAAGTTTCCCATTGGGTTGGACTACATTAGTGATATTGTCCTGTGGTTTTGATAAAACCCCCCTGTGGTGTCATTAACAGATTTGGGAGTGGGAGGAATGGAAGAGCGGTAGTCTGAACATAGGCTCAATATCGGCAGGCTAACTTGAACAAGCCTTGAGCAAGTCACCTAGGTTCTCAACGCGGGAAGGGGGAGGAGAGGCATCACTTTGCTCCACTGTGAAATCGGGATTGAACTCTGTTGAAATTATGAACGCATATAAATGTGGGCTGGAGGGCTGTGGGATGCTAGCGCAGTGAAGGTGGCCAGGTGGATTGCCGATGACCTACAAAGCAATCAAAGAATCCAGAGTGGCCCTCTAATCTTGACATTGGCTTTAACTCTTGGCCATAATAGCATCCCATTAACCAGAATTCAAATGCAGGTATTCAAAACAATACTTTTTTAAGAATATTTAAGAATTTTTTAAAAGTTTCACGAAGAAGTTTAAAATATGCATAGAAGTGACTAAGGAGTAACTAACAGTATGTCGTTTAGGGTCATACAAGCGTAGAATGGCAGATGTGGGCTCAACACCCCAGGTTACAGTCAGGGTGAGGATCAGAAAACTACTACAAAGAGCAACGCCACAGCATTTCTACTACCAGACAAGGCCTAGTTTACATGTTCCGCTGAAGTATTTATTAAATGTATCTCCTGAGACTGGACCTTCTGGAATTCCATGAATGTGTTAGAAAATGTAAGGAATCTGGGCGATGGGTTTTTGTTGGCAAAGTCTGAAATCCAAGCTTCCTATAGAATAGCTAAGAAACTGATAAATAGCCCCAAAGATCACAGCTTAGAATTAAAACTTAGGTCGTTCAACACATTGACTGACCTATGCCGAAAACCATCGCTTCAGAGCTGATCAGACTGTCTGAATAATCTGGGAAATTTAAAAAATACCAATTCCTGAACTTCATCCCAGATTTATGTTTAGGAGTCTGAGATGGAGCTCCTAAGTCTGTAATTTAAAAAACTTTCATGGCACAATCTTGCCATTTTGGGTACATATAACATAAATGATGCATCTTATAATTGCTGGGACTTTGGATTTGATGAAATATCGTTAGCATGTGCCAGGCACTTCCATACACATTATTACATGTAATTTTCCCATCTCTTTACAGATCATGACACTGAGGTTCAGAGAGACTAAGTGTGTCAGCAAGAGAGTGACCAATATTTAGAGCCCCGTCTTCCTGACCCCAGATTAAAGACTCTTTCCTCTCATCTGCAAATTCCTGATCCTGGCTGTGGACTTTAAACATTCCTGAGCCAAGTTATGTGACCACAAGTTTTCAGGGAAGAAAAAAATAGGTTTTATTAAAAAATGAACTCTTTTGTAGGATGAATGGTAGCCCTCTAAAATTCGTGTGTTGAATCCCTAACTCCCTGTACCTTGGAATGTGACTATTTCGAAAGAAGGTCTTTAAAGAGATGATTAAGTTGAAACAGGGCTGGCAGTGTGGGACCTAATCTAATCTAACTGGTGTCCTTATAATAAGGGGGAGATTAGGACACAGATAACACAGGAAAAACAAAACAAACATGTGAGGAGACAGCAAGACAGCGGCCATCTGTGAGCCAAAGAGAGGTGCCTCAAAAGAATACCTTGGTCTTAAACTTCTAGTCTCCCAAACTGTGAGAAAGTAAATTTCTGCCATTTAAGCTGCCCAGTCTTCAGTATTTTGTTATGGCAGCTTTTGCAAACCTGTACAGGTTTGCTTACGGAAGGGTCTCCCAAAGCATGAAAGACATACCACCAGTAGCGTCAAGCTTATTTGGGGTGCCGTGTACATGGAATTAATAAACAGATCAGTTAAGATTCCGTTTGGTAAGTAATAAGAGAAACCTTGACTAATGCTGAAATAGATAGAATTCGTTTTCTTTACATAGCAAGAAGCAAGGAGGTAGGTAGCTCTGGGGCAGCTATTCAACATTTTTTTCTTTCTTTCTGCTCTGCTAGGCTTAGAATTTGGGCTTTTGCAGTCATGCTTGTCACTCATGCTTACAAAATGGCTGCAGCAACTCCAGATGTCACACAAGTGTCTAAGCAGAAAAAAAAAGGAAGAGGAAAAGGTAGCATTGGGATACTTTTCTTTATGCCTCACAGGCCATAGCTAAATTCTACAGCCACCGCTAACTTCAAGAGTTGGATAGTCTGTACCACAGAAGCAGGCAGTAAAGACAGGGGCTGGGAATGCGGATTGTATGGGTCAACCCTCAGCGTCCATCTCCATCACATGCCAAAAAAGTCCTGCCTTTTAAACTTCTCCTTCACTCCTGACGTTGTAAAGAAGAAAGTCTCAAGGTGGTGCATTACGTACGCCATGACTGCTCTTTCCCCTTTTACCTGGGAGAGACAGCTGTCGGTTTCAGAGTCTTGTGGAGGCTAGAATTCAACATTTTTTATTCATTATTTTTATATTTGTGGAAGTACCATGTTTTCAAGTATGTGGATTTTAGTTAAAAAAGAAACCCAAATTCAGTTTAAATTAAAAAAAAAAACTTTAAGATAATAATAATATAGGTGGTATTTATGTATATGAAACAAATTGTAAAGGCAAACGACTACGTGTTGGAAGCGTCAGTCTAGAGGGGGACTCACGGGGGAAGAGGACTGGCCAGTGAGTCCAGGTGCCAGGAATGGAGGCCACCTGCAGCCCAGTGTGAAGCTGTGAGCTTCCCATCTGCCCTCCTGGGTTTTGAGTTTCTAATTCACACTGATAATGTTAGACTAGGTATTTTGTTTTATTTTTTTTTTAAGCACATTCCTACTCAAACACTTTGTGGCATCTCTGTCTCGGCGTGCGGAAGGATATCTATTGCACTACTATTAAGACCAGATGAAAGCTTAGAAGATCCTAAAGTAGTTTTAAAAAGAGGGTGACCTCTAAGACAAAACAGAAAAAGGTATCCCAAGAAGAATGCTTCTCTGTTATGACTCATTTTATTCTCAAAATAGCCAGTAGATGCCATAAATTATCATCTCTATTTTATATGCATGACTAATAATATTGAGAAGAGGTAATTTAGTCCCTGAGGAGAGATATGCATTGTTCAGGGTTGCATAGAAATTACATGGTGAGGCTGAGACCGTGAACTCAGATTTCCATAGCCCTTCTTTTTTTTCCCATTTTTAAAAATTTCATTCTTATTGTTGTTCAATTACAGTTGTTCCCATTTTCCCTCACTACCCTCCTTTGCCTTCCCCACCCCCCACCTCCCACATTCAATCCTTCCCCCGTGTTGTCTTTGTCCAAGGGTCCTTTATACATGTTCCTGATTTGACCCCTGGTTATAGGCTACTGTATTTGATACTAAGTATTTTAAACAGAAACTTTTTTGAAGACGCTTGCCTGCCCAATGCAGCCTGGCTCTCTACCATACAGTATGATCAAGTGAAGAGGTGCACTAAGGTCGTCTGATTTCTCTTAACTGCCATTAGGCTTATGGGTTATAGAACCTCCTTGTCATCTATCTAAGAGGGAATTCCTCTTTCCTTTTCCCATCTCTCAGCCTAACTTGATTTCTATTGTCTTCCTCCTTCTTCCCCAAACCAGAGTCTAATTTTACTAGTGAGCAGTGAAAGTGAGTCAACCAGGCACACACACCAACTTCTGCTTTCTGCCTGATTTCATTCAGTGAAAAAAAACAACAACAACTTGGAAACAGCTCCTTTTAGGTAATTCTGGCTTTCTCGTTGACTTTGTTTCTGACGGGCCTGGCTGAAGGATGGGAGGAGGGAAGATTAAGATTTAAACTAGCAGGAGGTGGGGATGGTCTACTTGAACTTCTGACCAAAGAGAGCCTTGTCATCTAACCAACCTTTACTGAAGAGCTTGATTCTGTGAATCTTATACTAGCCTAGCTGGTAACACAGGGTACCTGATTTCTTGTTTGATTATTTTTCCTCATGGTAATGTTGGGGAAGATGATGAATAAGAGAGAATCCTGGGGTTCTTAAGAACTTGAAACATACATAATTTGTTAGGGGCTGAATTATGCCCTACCCAATTAATATGTTGAAGTTCCAACCCCTAGTATCTCAGAATATGACTGTGTTTGGATATAGGGACTTTAAAAATGTGATTACATTAAAAGGGGATTCTTAGAGTGGGCCCTCATCCAATATGACTGATGTTCTCATAGGAAGGAGATTAGGACATAGACAACACAGAGGACACAGCAAGGAGGCAGCCATCTGTGAGCCCAGGAGAGAGGGCTCTAAAGAAACCAAACCTGCCAACACCTTGAAGATCTTAGACTTTTAGCCTCCAGAACAGTGAGAAAATAAATTCCTGCAATTTAAGTGACCTAGTTTATGGCATTTTGTTATGGCGGCCCTAGGAAACTAATACACCATACACACATCCCTTACCTTTGCTCGCCTAAATCCATTTTGTGTCAATTACAGTTGCTCTCCATTCATAGTCAATATCCTGTCTCTCAGAGGTTCGTCAGATGCTAAGGTCCCATGGATCAAGTGGATCAAACCACAGGGTGGGTTGACTAGGCCTTAAAAACAAATGGAGAACTGAGGTGAGACAGTGCAGGGGACAGGACTCAGATCACAGGGCTCTCACTTCTCTAACTCCCTGTGGCTGTTTCTTGACCATTACTTTCCCACCTCCCTTGCAAGTTCCCCTGCTCTTTTATCTCTCTGGCACACCGCACTCATCTCTGTGAGTGACCTTCCAACCTCTTAGTCCTATCTTTTCTTCTTTTCATTAAGACCTCAGGTGCAGGGCACCATTGCTTACTTTTCCTTTCCAATTTCTCCTGATGTCCTGAGTGCTGTCCATGCTTGACCACCTCATCCTCAATGATGACTTTTCCTATTTCACCTTAGCCATATGCTATACACATAGCCATATCCACCTCTGAAATCTTAAACTCATAGTAGCCTATTCTTTGACCACCATCTTCTATCTTTCTAGGTCTTTGGCTCCTTCAGTAACCCCATAGTTAGACTTCAACCATACCAACACGTGCAGTCATGTGACCTCACTCCGTTTTCTTCCAGTCGATCAGATTCTTTTGGCTTTATATCTTTTCTGAATCCTGTAACCAATCACCAGCATTATTTACTACATTATTTTTTTGTTACCTGTTTCTTAGCTCTCTTCAGAGGAATCATTTTTCAGAGGAATCATTTTTCATCTTTCTGGTGAATCACTGAGAATCTAATGAAAGCTAGGTTCTCTCTGTCTGGAATACCCCCTAAAATCCTCAGAGTTCACTCCTTTAACTCCCTCAGTTCTTTCTAAATGTGTCACCTTTTCAGTGAGTTCCTACCCAACCACTGTTCTACTAGTTTTAGTCCCTCCCACAGTTGCTATACCCGTATCCTGTTTCATTTTTCTTTATGGCACTAATCACCACCTAAGATAACTTTTTAAAATTTATTTATGTATTTGTTGCTTGCTTTCCACCCATTAGAATAACTCAGTCTCCAAGTGGACAAGTTTTTTCATATTTTTTGTTTATTGCTGTATTCCTTGTACCAA
The DNA here is from genome assembly GCA_004027475.1 of Anoura caudifer. NCBI lineage: Eukaryota > Metazoa > Chordata > Mammalia > Chiroptera > Phyllostomidae > Anoura > Anoura caudifer. The sequence continues at coordinate 151,101 of PVKU01000676.1, read as the reverse complement.
GAATTGTGTCTTTGATTTGCACATAGTAAGATCTTAATACATATTTGCGAAATGGGCCTTCTTCTAAGAAAAATTTAAATCTTCACATATTCTTAAAGCTTGGCATATAATTTCTGGTTCTTAATGGCCCCTGTGAGGTGAGGAAGCTCTGAAACTCAGTTTTAATCATTCTTTCTGAATATTTCTCATATATTCTACCACTATAGTTTTAAATACTGTTACATAGTGAATTTTATGTTATACTTAGAAATTTATTTTTTATTCCCAAATCTCCCCATGGTTTTTTACCCATAAATCAAATATCTACTCCCACCTTCATCTGAAGGTTACAGTGGACAGAGGTTGTTATCTTTTCATTCCCAACCTGCTCATTCTCCTGTATCAACTGTGTTCATGAATCATCATCAACTCAGAAACCAAAGCCAGGTATTTGACTGTTGCCCTGATTTATGTTTCTCTTTCTTCTCATATGCCATCAATCAATGCCCTATTGTTTACATATAAATATCTATAAAATCCATCATCGTGCATGTCTTCCATTCCCCATGCTCTTTCATTTGTGGAGGGCTTCATTTGGTCTCATTGGATTATTTCAACAACCTCCTAAATTGGTTTCTCTGCTTTCAGTCCCACTCTAATAAAAATACAAGTTTTATTTGTTCTCTTTCTCTGCCAGACTTTCCAGAGTGTTCCTTTGTTTACAGAATAAAATAAAAATGTCTTAGAATAGCATTTGAACCTGACTCATGTTGACATGAGGTGTCATGAGATTGAAGTAGCCTGCAGTGCTGAGCCAACATGTGGAGAACAGCTGCCCTGAAGAGTAGATTGGGACCATGGCAGACTTTGTATGAGTTAGAAAGAATTACTATTGGAAGCTACTGAACTTCTGGTATTCTTTGTTACTGCAGATGACCTAGCCTATCCTGACTGACACAATTCTGTTACACGGGACTGCTCTTTTACCTCTAATCTCTCCCCTGCAATCAGCACACTGTGAAGTACATGTTAATGTCTAGAACTGATACCAAACTAGTTGTGTATTCCAGATGTCATCATGGTCTTTCATACCTGCACGCACTCACATACCTCTCTTGGTTCTCTTGGTCTTTGATGGCATTCTTTCCCTCACCTGTCCATAGAACTTCCTCTTATTTAACCTTTGAAATCTTGTTCAAACGTCAGCTTCTCTGGGAAATCCTCCTGATCAACTAACATAGAAATGAACAATACCTTGTTCCTTACACATACTTTAAGTTATTACATGTGTCAAATTATACAGCAAATATTTGTCTACCTTTTTTTCACTACAATAATTTAAGGATCTGAACAATATTTTTGCACCTTTGAAAAAACAAATGCTACTTTAAATACATAAGAGATTTAACTAATTTTTAAAAATTCATGTCATCCTCAAGACAGGTAAACATACAATTGCATCTATAATTGCAAATTGTGGTGAATGCTATGTAGGAGGAGAACAAAGTTGTATAAGAGGCACTAATAGAAGCGCCTAATTTATACAAAGTAGTGTGCAAGTCATAGAGATGTGGTATCTGAGTTGAATAGAATGAGTACAAGTAGGCTAGTGAAGAGTTGGTGTTTTCAAATGATGGACTATATTACCTGGATTTCAACATGTGGAAATTCCCCATTCCTATACCCAATTCATAGAAATAATAAGAAAAACATAGAAATGAGATTGATAAAGGAAGAGCTGCATTTAGAATCAAGAAAAGGAATCATCTGTGGATGAGAAAATGAGAAAGTCTGTAAAGGGAGGGCGGGAGAGGAGAAGCCGCCTGCAACAGTGAGCTGAGGCTGCAGTGGGAACCCATCCTGGCTATGCAGAAGCCTTCACGGTCTTACTGGGAAGCTGGAAGCTGACGAGGCTGTAGCATAAAGTTACCAGGGCAGGAGTAGGAACCACCTACGGAAAGGTTGTCAAGCAAGAATTAACAATTTTTTAAAAAAAACCTCTATATGGGAAAGAGATAGTAAATTCAATAAGAGAAGAATTTCATGGGAGGCAATAGAGTCAGCAGAACCATAAGAACAGGAGTTTAAAGTAAGCTATCTCCAGAAACCCAGAGGAGAAATACAATCTATGAAACAAGGAGAGGAGAAAGATTGGAAAGTAGAACATGTTAAAATGTAAAAAGAAGCAATTGAATAGTGAAATTGAAACAGTATCAATTTATAAAATATATTTTATTAAATATGATTATGTTAAATATAATTATTACAATTAAAAATAAAGTGCAAATATAAGCATGAATAGCAAAATGGCTCCAAAGAAGAACTAATTAATTGTTTGGAAAATTAGGCTGAAGAATTTCTCCAGATAAAGTGATCAGAAGTATAAAAAAAATAAAGAAAGTATAGATTCAGAAGGTCCTACATATGTCTAATAGCATTTTTATTAAAATCTAAAGAAAGTGAAGGGAAAGCAAATGAACTTGGAAAAAAATTTGGTCTTGGTTTTTCCAGAATTGAGAAGCGGCAAGAATTCTCAGACTATCAGGATCTACCAAGCTCCAAGTGGGGGCATACATAAAGTTACATTAGATTCCTTACAGTGAAATTTCAGCATATTACGGATAAAATTAAAATCTTAAAAATTACCAAAAGAAAAGAATGGAAATTAGATTAACGTGCAGATTTCTCACCCTCCACCTGGAAAGAAGAGGGGAATAGAGATTATCTTACGTGCAAAAGGAAAAATCCCTTAAACCTCTCATTCTACACTCAATCAGAGGATTGTAGAAGTGAAGTTGAAGGAAAGGCATATTCAGACTCTAAAAGCTTACCGTTTGCTGGTCCTTTTCAGGAAGAGTTACTGGAGGATGTAAGAGATGGTTAGTGTTGGTGAAATTGTGAAGAAATGGGCACACTCATGTGAGGCATATGGGAGTGTAAAGTGGCATGAACACTTGAAGGGCAAATTAGAGGATTCATAAATTTAAAATGCACACATCTTATAAATCAAGAATCTTACTTCGAGATATTTGTTTTAGAGGAACATATGTGCAAGCATGTTCGTTGTAGTATTATTTGTCAAGGTAAAGAATGTAGAGTAATAACTAGATATAACATTCATACTACAACATATGGAGACTCAGCAGAAATGAGAAAGATCTATAAGTATCAACATGGATTTACCTCTAAGACTTAGTATTGAGTGAAAAGGGCATGTTGAAGTATGATATGTACCTTAGGATGTCATTTCTTTAGTGAAAACAACAGCAGGCTCCCCCAACAGTGCATATTTAGTGCCTATCAAAACCTTTGTATATACTTCCCATATATCATAGAAGAAAGTACGGAAGGAGATGCATGAAGCATAACCATTAGCTGTCTGGAGGGTGTCATGGAGAAAAGCTTGATTTGTATCTGTAACAATGCAAAGCCCTTAGTGCCCAGCCTTGGAGGCCACGGTCAGGGGTGCTTAATCAAGGGAGCAGCATAATGCCACTCACACTGAAAAAAGGTCTCTCTGGGTATTGTGGGGAGAATGGATTTGAGGAAGGGAAACAGGGAGGCCAGTCAGGGGGCTGGGCTCCCATAATTAAGACCAGTGCCCATTCAGCACCCATCAGGTGCAGTGGGCACAGGGTCTGGGGCCCACAGAAATGTTTAATTTTAATTTCTTTTAAAATCAGAATAAAATCCACAAAATAATAATAAATATATAACTTGAATCCAGCCTGGATCGTGTTTGCCTCTATACCAATGCAACACTAAAATATATATTTTTTTATCTTTTATGGATGAAGGGTCCATAAAGGCAAAAGTGCCAGGAACCTGTGAAAGTCATAAAATAGCCCTGATGAGGAGTGAGGACACTTGGAGGAATCAGAGTGGTGGCAGTGGACATAGAGCCAAGTGGACAAAGGCAAAATACAATTTTGTAAGAAAAAAAAGCCTGAACCTGGGCACAAATTCAGAGTGAGGAACAAGGGAGAAGGAGATAGCAGAGCGAACCCCCAGAATTCTGACTTAAGATGGTGTCGGCACCATTGGCTGAGATGGGGAGAGAGCAGGGAGGCAAGCAGCAGCCAAGCTGTAAGGAGCTCAGGTGCCCGGCTAGATGAGGAAAGTTTCCCGCTGATCCCCAATCTGGAAAAGATCGAGGGCCCTGAATTTTTAGGCAACGGGGAGATGAAAAGGTTTTAAAATGGAGGTTAACACGATCAGATAGTGTTTTAAAAAGTTTATGTTTGATAGCAGCGTGGGAGGTTGAACCGATTTGGTGAGAGGCTGGAGAATAATCGGGGGGGGGGGCAGTGACATCTAAGTACCCAAGCCTCCTGATCTCACATCACCCCCAGGCCTGAGGAAAATGTGATGAAACTGAAGCAGTGGGAAAAGAGCAGGAAGGCTCTCCCGGCAGACCCCGCCCAGAGCTGGTCTTGGCCGAAGCTTAGCGGCGTGTGGAGCACATGGGCCTTCTGGTGGGCAGCACTCTCAGGCCAAACCACAGGACAAACTTAAACACTTCGGTTGTCACAACACAGCAAACCTGGGCGACAACAACTTTTTCAAAAGCAGGATTTTTAAAATAAAAACATTTCCTCACCCACATATACACACTACTCTCAGGATAGCTGGCCATGCTTCAGTCAAATTTGTTTATGTTTTTTCACTTATTGATTTTTTATTTCTTTAAAATTTTAGTTTTCAATTGCAGTTTACATTCAGTATTGCTTTGTATTATTTCCAGTTGTACAGTGTAGTGGTTTGATACTTATTTAACTTGTGAAGTAATCCCCTGATAAGCCTAGTACCCATCTGTCACCATAAATGGTCATTACAATATTATCAACTGTACTTCCTACACTGTACTTTACATCTCCACAACTGTTCTGTAACTGCCAATTTGTACCCCTTGCTCCCTTCACCTTTCTCACCCAGCCCTCCAACCTCTCTCCCATCTGGCAACCATCAGTCTGCTCTCCGTATCTATGAGTCTGTTTCTGTTTTGTTTGCTCATTTATTTTGGTTTTTAGATTCCACATATGAGTGAAATCATATGGCATTTGTCTTCTCTGTCTGACTTATTTCCCTTCGCATAATACCCTTTAGGGGCACCCATGTTGTTGCAAATGGTAAGATTTTATGGCTGAGTAGTATTCCATTGTATATTTGTAGCACTTCTCAATCCATTCATCTCTTGATGGATGCTTAGGTTGCTTTCATATTTTGGCTATTGTAAATAACGCTGAATAAACAAAAGGATACACTTTTTTTTTTCAAATTAGTGTTTTGGGTTTCTTTAGATAAATACCCAGAAGTGGAATCTCTGGGTCGTAAGGTAGTTCTATCTTTAAATTTTTGAGGAAACCCCGTACTGTTTTTCATTGAGGCTTCACCAGGAAATTATTTTTATTCATCAATTAAGAAATACTCTTCTTTCACCTGTTCTACTTCCTCAGCAGCTCATGTTATTTTCATGTTATTTTATTTTTCAGACTTGCTTTTCTGAGGTATATTTGATATCAAACAAGCTATACAAGTTTAAAGTGTACCATCTGATAGCTTTAAAATACCTACACAGCTATGAAACCATCACTGCAATCACAAGAATGAGCACATTCATCATCCCTCAGAGCTGCTTGTATCTCTTTGTGATCTCTCCTTCTCCCTCCACCTTTTCCCTGCTTCTTTAGAAAAGAACAGATCTTGCTTCTGTCAGTCTATATGAGTTTGCACTTCCTAGAATTTTATGCAAATAGAATCATACAATACACACTCATTTTTGCCTGGCTTCTTTCACTCAGCATCATTACTTTGAAATTTACCCATGTTGCATGTCCCATAATTTATTTAGCCATTTACCTGTTAATAAGCATATGAGTTGCTCCCAGGTTCCAGCTATTGCAGATAAAGCTGCTATGAACATTCACACACATATCTTGGTTTGGAATTATGCTTTTATTTATCTTGGGTCCATCTCTAGGACTGAAATGGCTGGATCGTAGGGGAGATGTATGTCTAATGTTTTAAGACACTGTCAACCATTTTACTAAAGTGATTGTGTCAATTTTGCATTCCCACCCATAGTGAATGAATGTTCTAGTTGTACCATTTTCTTGCCGATACTCAGTCAGGTCAGTTTTTAAAATTTTTTTTAGCCAATTATATGTATGTAGGGGTATCTCATCGGGTTTTAATTGCATTCCCCTAATGATTAATAAGCTTGAGAATTTTCTGTGTTTATTTGTTACCCTCATATCCTTTTTGGTAAAGTGTTTATTCAAATCTTTTGCCTATTTTAAAAATTGTATTATTTGTTTTCTAATTAAGTTAGCTATGTATACTGAGTCCATTATATACACAAGTCCATCATCAGAGGTATGATTTGCAAATATTTTATCCTACTTCATGGCTTGTCTGTTTGTTATCTTAATGTTTTTGCAGAAAAAATTTAATTTTAATGAAGTACAATTTATCCATTTTTCTTTTATATAGCATGTATATATCAAGAAAATCTTTGCCTAACTTAAGTGTCTGCCATACTAAAATACCAACTACTGAGAAAAAAAATCAAGTCATTTGAGAGTCGTTCCAGACTCTTCCTAGGACAACAGTCTTAACAGGAAACTCTTGAAGCCCTGTGAGTCCTTACAACTCCCCAGAGACATGCTTATAGAAAATGCAATCAACAAAGCTCCACAACACAGTGAGTCAGTCACCGCCTGCCCAAAGTCATTCCCAGAGCCTGAGAAAAGGTCTATAAAATCAGCCACGGTGGGGTGGGGTGGGGTGGGAACTTACAGCATATAAAGGAGCCTTTCCCACGTGTCCTCAGGGACATGGCTGAACCAGTAGTGAGACGGGGAACAAAGGGTCCAAGTTTAGTCCAGCCCTCGCCACTCTTTCTGGTGGTGTCAACCATGACAAATAAGTTTTCTTCCCTGAGCCTCAGCTCCCTTCTCTGCAATACAGTGATAATAATAATACCTTGCCAGGCCACCCCTTTGGGTTTTCCTAGACAATCAGGGAGATATAGGGCAAACATACTTGTAAAACCCTCTAAATCTCTCATTTGTTATCTCTTCCAGGAAGCCTCCCAGCATTCCCCCCTTGAAGGAGTTCTGGGGCTGGTTGAATGAACACCTTCTCTTCATATTCCTGTGTATTGAGGACAATGAGATGAGACTGCCAGTCCCTCTGGCAGAGTGATCTTAATCTTTTCTCTTGACTTCTCAGAACATCTGTGCCTTATATTAATCTTTAGATAATATCCAAAGCCCCTTCCAACTGACATAGTCTTGATTCTAGGGGGACATTTCCCAGTGCATGGCTAGTACACACTCATATGAAAAGAGACCTGATTGATTTGGGGTGGGGGCTGGTGGATGGTATTGGGTGGGCTGTTATGCTCTTTCCTCAAGTGTTCAACGTAATTATGGCACAACACATGGGTCTGCACCCACACTGTCTAGATGGATGGATGGAGCTCTAAGAACTTGAGCATACCATGTAAGTTGCCTGGGCCCGTTTCCTCATCTGTAATGAAGAGACACAAGTTGCTGTTCAGCCTACCATTTGGTGCTATAAACCTGAAAAGGATTATTATTATTGCCATCGTTTTGCTGAATATTATAGGATTCTGTACAGAGATACAGTGAAGACATTGCAAATCACACACTAAAAAATGAAATATGCCAAAAAAAAATACATTTTGCTCCAAGTTAGAACTTGAAGCAGAAATTACTTATCAAACAAATATTGCTACTAGTTTTGGTTTTGGTTTTCAATTAAATTCTTTTTTAACACTGGCTCCACGGTATAATGGTTTTGGAATCAGTAATATTAAAACATCACACCGGTAAGGGTTTTATTTAAAACAGGATGAAAATGTTAACCCAGTGGTGCCCAGACCAAACATAAGACGGCTAGGTGGCTACCCTGTGGGCACTGAAGGCCTTGTTCATTACTATGAACCTTTAGGTGGGTGGTGGAGACTCACCCAGCAATCTGCATTTTACCCAGCATTCCACCTTTCTGTTTTGTTTATTCCTTAAAACTCTTTGGGGAATATTTGCCATCAACTTTTGTTACTGGCAGAGAAACTGTGGCTCCAAAAAACTGATTTGGTCAAAGTCACTTGGCTTGTTGGGAGGTGACATAGTCTTCCAACCAATGGAGAGAACAGGGGTGGAAGTCAGGTGTCAGCAGGTGTGAGTACCTGTGCAATCTGGGAACACTTACTGTGTGTGAGTGGGGATAATGCCTGCTTCATGGGGATCAAATGTATACAGTGCTTAGCCCAGGGCTGGGCACTAACCTGAATCCTTAAAAAAAGTTACCTCTTCTTCTCCATCTTCCACCTCACTGTCTGCTGGAGCAGTGGGCATTGACAAACACAGCCATAGGCAACCTCTTGCTTCAACTCGGCTCCCCCAAACCACCCAGGAACATTCGCCCAACCAACCAGACTGGAATTGACTAAGTTTTCAACTCCCTCCCAGATTCTGTGTCCTGGGCTTTGGAAATTTTTCTGCACTCCTGTCTTCTCTCCCTTAGCCCTCACAGCCAGCACCTCAGCCCAAGCCCGGACCTCGCCTGGCCCTGCCGCCTTTCCAGGGGTGGGACAAAGGGGGTTGCGGGGCTTCATTTCTGGTGGGAAGAGAGGAAAACAGAGGAAAAGCTGGAGCAGCAAACTCCTCCCTCTACCCTTCCTGAGAGGGGTCCCTACTCTGATCTCCAGACCCCCTGTTTTTGGTCACCTTCCCCCAGGTCTTTATTTCCTTCTTCTCCTTGGCTCCAGCCCTGAGAGCCCAACTCCCAGGCAAGTCTGTTTTCCCTCTAGAATGTGAGGCATGTAGTCGTTCTCTAGGCTTGCAGAGAACCTGGGAACCTGCTAGAAAAGCACATCTCTGAAGTCCTGCCCCAGGCCAACTGGATGAGTGCTCTGGGGGAGGGGCCAGCAACCTGTGATTGAACCAGCTCCCCAGGTAATTGGATGCATCCAGTGTGTGGAAATCATCATTCTGGGGAAACAACTGAGGACCTGACCTTTCCGTTTAGCTTCTTGCCCAGCTAAGTGAGAACCTCCCACGTTGCTGTTGAGAGCTTGTGTCTTCTCAGGCACCAGGGGATGGGGAGGGAGAGGGGTGGTAGAACTGTGACTTAGCTCACTTGGCATCCGCTGGGCCCTTTCATAATTACTTTCACAGTTTTTTAGAGTTAATTTTGTTTTCCCTTACAACACAGATGGAGAATCAGACGCTGGGCTGGGGAAAAGGTAAAGAGAAGAGGGTGGGAATCACACAGGTGCAGGGCCACAGACTGGACTGCAGGTGGGGTGGGACTATCCATGAAGATGGTCTTGTTCGACACCTTCATTTTATAGACACTGAGGGTCAGAGAGGGCGAAGGACTTGCCCCAGGTTACGTAGAAAGTCAGTGTCTACTAATTCTTCACCCAGCACTGTCCTTGCTCTTAAACTTTTTGTTTTGAAGTAATTTCAGATTTACAGAAAAGTTCCCTCACACTCATCATTCTCTTTCCACTAAAAGTAACATCTTGCACATTCATAGTCTAATTATCAAGAACTTTTAGGGAGTTTAATTAAATTTTTTAATTTTGAGGTAGTCATAGATTTGCGTTTGGTTATAAGAAATAATACAACACACAGCCAGAACCACCAAAGGAGTGGAATTATGAATAACATTCTTTTTCTGTTTTGCTTTCCTGTACCCTGCACATTCACACAAGAATGTAACGTTCACAACCTGCAAAGAGAAACAACACAGAGGTCCCGTGTATCCTTCATGCAGTTTTCCCAGTAGGGACTTTTTATCCAGAATTTTAACGCTTGTTTAAGTATTTTTGTTTTATTCTTCAGGTTCATCCTCTTTCAGGAGAAAGTTCTCAGATCTCTTCTGAGGGGACAAAGGCAGAAAATAAAGTGAATAAGAAAGATACTGGTTTTCTCCGCAGGAAAGATGGGCACCTGCTGTTTCTGGACACCCACTGCCACTTCTCCAGGGACCGCCCTTGCCTTCCAACAAAAACCTCGAGCTCTAAGCTCCTGCAGGCACCTTCCAAGGGGAATGGGGCTGGCAGGGGGCGGAGGGGAACAGTGGCTGTGTTCCAGGAACCTACAGCCTCGTGAAAACTAGTACTTGGCAGAGATCTGGGAGGTCAGCCACTCATTCTCCTGGAGTCCCTATCAACTTCTGCTTGAACGCAGCCAGAGCTGAGAACTCACCCCTATTCAAAAAGCTGGATAACTTGGAGGCTAGAAAGTTCTTGCACAAGATAGGAGAGCAGGACTGTGCTGTCTTGTTCATTGTTATGTTTCTACCCCTACTCCCACAGGGCTCAATAAACACTAGCTCAATGAGTGGAGGAGTGAATGAAGTAATGAGCAGACACCCTGACCAGCCTGTGAGGTTGAAAGCACAGTGTTCCTCTGAAGGAAGGCAGCAGGGAACTGCCTGGGATGCTGCCATCACCACCAGGCCCAGCTTGGTAGGGACAGAGTCCAGCGTGCCTGTGCCTGGCTGAGGGTAGGAGCCCTTGGAACTTGAGAGGGATGGGACAGCTCCAGGGTAAGAAATCCTTGGGGAGTTGTGGGGAGGGGGGGTGGCTCTTTCAAGTGCTCTGAGTGCTACCACTGAGTGGCAGCCCTCCTCCATGGCCCTGACTTATTGCATTCCTGGGTAAGTTGAGGGAAATTCAATCCATATGTTTCTGAGTTCTTTACACGATTCTCAGCAAGATGCCGCTGTTGTGTAAGAGCCACTTGACGTCGATGGTGCTGCTTTCTTTTTTCCATTCTGAGAAGTGTCCCTGAAGAAAGGCCAGCTCCACTGTCCCTGAAAAGGGAGGGGCAGGACCACAGGGAACAGTCATCTTGGGGCAATGCAGGGCCTAAGAAGACTGTTTCCAGGGAGTCTCCAAGGGGAGGCTGAGGAGAAGAGGAAAGACAGGGCACCTGGGCATCCTGCCCAGCTGCATGCCCACGTGGGCTCCCAGCTGCTGCTGGTAGGACCTCAGTGGAGGGAGAAAAGGTGGAAACAGCTTAAGGAGTTGCCCAGGAGCAGGGAGAGACAGCTGGCACACTGGGAAGATGGGGTTTCCAGGAAGGGCACCTGGATTTGTATTTGGGCATAACTTTAGGTAACTTACTTCCTCCCCATGGGCCTCAGTTTCCCTTTCTGCAAAGAATGATGCTGCATTCTGCTTCAGGATCTTTGGGCTCCTAATAGCCTCTTCTAGAACCCCCTTTTTGGTGTCTTATTATGAATATTATGTGGCACTGCCTAGAAAAATATTTTTTAAGAAAATATTTTTACCACTATCCTCAGTAAGAAACACATTTTACCAGTAACCTGGTGCATATAACTGAAACAAAGCTTTTGCAAAGCCATGCTTACCCTTCCTACAAAGACAGACTTGTAGATCACTGGAATAGATAAGAGAGTCAAAAAAAAACCCCACAAAACCTCTGCACATTCACGGTCAGTTGATTTCCTACAAAGGTGCCACGGCAGTTCAGGGGGAAAGACAACCTTTTAAAGTGGTGGAAGCACAATTGAATATCCGTATGCATACATACATAAATAAAGACATAAACTTAGACACACAATACACAAAAATGAATTACAAATGGCTTATAGACTAAAGTGTAAGAGCTAAAATAAGGAGTCCACTCTGTGTCCACGTAACATAAAGGATGGTCTTCACAAATATGTTAAGTGAAAGAAAGCAAACATCAAAGACATTGTTTTGTGTTCCCATTTACATGAGATTTCTAGGGGGGCAAGCCATTAGAAACAAAAGCAGATCAGAGGCTTCCGTGGGCTGCAGGGCTGTTAACAGGTGTGAGGGGGCTTTGTGGGGCGATGGCCGTGTTTAGCAACTGGGGTTATGATTGATTGCACAGCTGTGGCCATTTGCTAAAAATAGTCAAATGACACTTACAATGGACCAACTCTATGGCAGGTACATTATAACTCAAAGACACACAACAACTAACAAATTTAAGCCTAAAGAGGAAAGATGATACATGATTTGCTCAATTGCGCTATGTTTTTTAGGCACAATGAGTTCGTTCCAAACCACTTCTTCAGAGCATGCATGGCATCATTACACACAGAGTTTTGCCCAAAAAAGACTAGTCATTTGAAAAGATTAGAAAAGAATAAATAGTGATTGATGTATATTGAAACCCAAACTTTTTTAAGACAAAGATTCTATAAACCTAAGCAAGTCTTCCCACATTTTGTATGCCATTAGTGGCATACAAAATCCATTAGTGGCATACAAAATCCCAACTAATGCCAGTGGTAGACCGTAGCCAGCCCCAGTGTGAAGCATGTAAGTTTGCCATCCTCACCACAAGCACAATCTAATGAATGGCTCTCAATGCTTGTGAAGCATAGGAAGAATGTTGTCTTTCCTTCGGATGGGAACCAGATGCCTTCAAAGATTTCCTAACTAGTTCAGTGGCTTCCAAATGTGTCTGGTCATCAGATGATCCATGGCCAGCCCCTCTCCACCAAGACCTACACAATCAGAGTCTCCGAGGAGGGGAGGCAGGCTTTAGGACTCTCTATTCTCGCAAAGTCTCTCTGGTTTGTCAGAGAGACTTGTGAGTTTCATTTGGTGAAATCAGTGTAATTGGTTTTGAGATAGATCTCAAAGAACTGGTTTTTAATATAGTTAAACATCAAAGTGTGCAAAGGAGTGACTTTAAAAGAAATTATAAAGCAAAGTATAGACAAAGTTGTTTCAGCAGGCATGCCACCCACTCTTCCTGGCCTTCAGACCTTTAGAAAAGAAGGGGTGGAGTAACACGGAGTTGGTAGGCTGGAATTCTGCAAACCCCTGGGTTTGATCCCCGATTGACCATTTCAGAGCCTCAGCTTTTAAAAGCCTCATAATTCCTTTTAGTCAAATGGAGAATATCACCAATTAATTTTTTAACTCTTGGCTGCTGTTAGGTTAAGTGCCCTCCTGTGTTTGGGGAAGCTCATTTTTAAACCAAGTGAAGAGTTTACATTTGCACTATTGCAGTTAGATTTTAGCTCTTCCCTCTAGACTCTTAATGTCTTTTGACTCTTTCAGTTATTTAACATCCAGTTGTTTAACAAACTCACTACTTTTCCCAGATTTATATGAACTCTCATTTTGACAAAGTGAGTCTATGTGGTATTTGTTTTCTTTGTCTCTTATTTCAATCATCCTGCAAACCTATTTTTCACTCACTCTCCCCTTTTCTCTCTTCTTTCCTCAGGAAAGGAGGGGCCCCCCTCCTGCTGTGGGGGGGCTTGGCACATCTCCCCAACTCCTGCTTGCTCCCCAGGAGCCTCTCTTCCTTAGCCATCTCTATCATGAACCCTCTGCTGGAGGTCTTGGTCTTCTCCTTCTCCACAGCTTGGAAAGATATTCAAGTCTTTCCCCTGCAAAACCAAAATCCTTCTCCAGTATGGTAGTCTCCTTCCCAATCAGCCTCCACCCCCTTCTCATTTCTGTCCCAGCCAAGCTTCTAGAGGGACGAATACCTCCTGGTGCAAGTACTCTTCAACTGCCTACTCCTCTGCTCTCTGGCTTAGCTCCCCATTTTTCCAGTAAAACCGCTGCTAGCTAGAGTCATTAAGGACCGTGTGGTTGCCCAAATTTAATAAGCCATTTTCAGTTCGTACTTAATTTATCTTTCCTGTTGAGTTTGCTCTGGGAGCCATTCTCTCTTTAAAGCAGTCTTCCTTTGGTTTCCCTGGCGCCGATTATTCCCTCTTTCTTCACCCCTGCCCCTCCGCCCCCAGCTGTTCCTCCTTGGTGACCACTGTGAGTGTCTTTCTCACTTCCTATCCCTCCTTTGTTGCCTTCTGCCCTGGGTTCTCCCCTCTTCTTATTCTCCAGTGGTTCTTCAAGTGTGGCCCTTGAGATGTTTCTTTTTCCCCCAGAACACTCAAAGACCTTGCTTGTCGCTGAAAATTCAGATTCCTAGGGCCCTAGACCAGACCTACTGAACCAGAACCTCTGGAGGGGAGCTGGGGATCTGCATTATAAACTCTGCCTCCTGGAGATTCTAAAGCACAGTAAAGTTTGAGGACAACTTCTGAAGGCTTTCCCCAGGCCACACTCATTTTTCTGTTTCCCGATTCACTGTCCCCACTGTGGCCCAGACCCTGTCTCATAGTTCTCTTTAAAATCTTTTGTGGGGGTCTCACTCCTAGACACAGAGACTAAGCTCCCCTATCCCAGCATTAAAGGTCTTTGTCACCTGCCCCCTGCGCAGCGGCTGGGTTGGGCTCCCCTCTTCCCCCAACTCTCCAGCGCACGCCATACTCCAGGTGTACCCTTAACACACCTGCATGCTCACGCTCCTGGGCCTGGCTCTTCCTGTTGCTCCAGTGCCCTCCACCAAGGTTCACCTGAATTCACCTTCAAGTCTTAGAAATGACCTCAAATGTTCTGCTCTGAAACTACCTTGAGCTTCACAGCCTCACACCAGTGTTCTGTGTCTGCCCTAGGGCACCCACGTGTAAGACTCTCTGCACAGTATCGTGACAGTGACTGACCTCCCCAGGCCTGACTGGAGCTGTGCACAATAGGGACCAAGTCTTGTCCCTTCCAGGACCCCAGAAGTGTAGTGGCTCTAAGGTACTGAACAGGAAATAGTGCACGGTGGCAGGTGCAGCAAGGGTGCTCCTGGCCCAGACATTTGTCATATCCCTCGCCTTGGTGATAGCTGACTTCACTCATCTGTTCATGTTCCAGGCTCCAGGATGGGCCCTCAGGTCCGAAATGTGGGCAGTCTCTGCTCTCAAGTGACTCCTGTTGAGTGAAGGGTACAGAAAAACCAGTCAGGATGACCTGGGGAGAGGATAGTGTTGCAGAGGGAAATGCAGAGGGCTGTGGGAGCGCAGAGAAGGACAGTAGCCCAGATCTTGGCTCAAGATGGAAAGTTCCTGTCCAGGGAAGGGGCAAAATGGTAGGAAAGTTTAAACAAGCAGCATGGCACAGGGTGAGAGCCTAGAAGGAGAGTATGAAGGCCTAAGCCTCCATCTGGGCTCTGCTGCAGGTAAACTGTATGACACATTGTTTATACTATCACTGAGCCACAATTTGTAAATAAATAAAGGAGGGAGTTTGAACTGAGTTCAGTTTCCAAAGCCTTGAAAAGATCAGAAATAGGCACTTGGTACAAAAACTGTTGTGAAAGGTGCATTAATAGTGATAGCCACCAGGTGGCACTAGAGGATTTCTTTCTGCAGAAACACGGTTTTTTTGGTGTGTGTTTTTTTATTGTTTGTTTGTTTGTGTTGTTTTGTGCTCTTTTCATCTATTACTGAAGCCTCCTCCTGGGGATGGTAGAATTTGGTGCTGATGGGTGCCACCAGCTCCAGGTCTGGACTATGTATGTGAGGTTTTTTTGATATGTATACACAGAAATTCTCATGGAAAAAATCTCACTTTGGGGAACTATTTATTAGTTGTTTTTAAATACACGAATTTAAAAACAACCCCTTTGGTGTTGCCTGATGCATTTTGGAGGTTATCTTGGAATTTCTATACTACAGCTTTGGTTCTGACATAGGCTGGACATGTGGAAAGAGACATTTTGTCCACGTCCTAGTGGGACAACCTGCCTACACCCGCTCTGTGGCGGTGGGGGGAGTGGGGAGCGGGCACTGATCACAGAAACTTGCAAAGGGCCAGTGTCTCGTTTCCAGAGCTTTGAGCACAGCTGGGTAATTGGGATCATTTTAGTTCCTTGTGTGGCTGGATTTGAATCAGACACTCCTGTGAAGATCTGATGAAAGGCATGGACCCTGTCTTCTAGAATATTTATAATATGCATGTTATTTCAGCATCTTCTCAGACCTCCTCTCTGGGGACCCAGGCCCTGGACCAGCCAGGTTCCTCTCGGCTATAAGAACTGAAGGTCGTGTGGTCACTCTGATGGTCAGCTATACACATCAGCTCCCCATTTTGTAGAAAGACTGAACTCTTGGTTATTTTCTTTGGAAAAGAAATAGTGGAATGATGAGTCCTGAGTCTTATCCTGGCTGATTCCTAGATAGTGGACCACTAAAGAAGCACGAATTACTCTGATGTGTTTGGGTTTGGGTTTCCCAGTGAGAGGTTCAGCCCCGTGGAGAGGCTGCATTCTGAAGCTCTGCTGCAGGGGAGGCTAGAGAGCTGCAGATAGTCTGGCCAGTACCTGTCTCCTGCTGAGACGGACCCTTCCCTGCACAGGAAGGACTGGAGCTTCCTGCCAGCTAGCTCCATGCCCACATTTCTGTCCTGGGTTTTCTTTGCCTCTCTGTCTTTGTGCTGGAAAATGCCGAAGATTCTGCCTGCTTTTCTGTGCACTGTACAACTGCTTCATACACTCCTGCCTCTGGGCTTCTGTGTTTCCTGAGGCTAGCAGCCTAGAAGCACAATGGGACAAAGTAAATAGCAATGATCTTGGATTGGGAATCTCAGTCTGGCCCTGGCTCTGCCATTTATTAACAGTGAGGCTGCTGCCCTCAATTTTAAAATGGGAACAATGACTTTTCATCGAGTTCATTTATTCAAGAAATACACATCGAGTGCCTGTTAGCTGCCACTCACTGCTTCAAGCACTGTGGATACACGAAGGAGACAGACATCATTTCTCTGTCTTGGCGAAGCTGATAGTCCAGAGTAGCATGAGAATCAAATCAGAAAACATATTGAATACCCTCTGTTAAGTAGGGTAAGCCCTGCCGACACAACACACTCATCCTACTGTGTTTGTAAGCACCGCTTTACAGCCCATTTTAGCAGGAAAACAGCCTCAGGGTTACAAACATTCCAAGCAGAGTTGAGGACCTCACTCCTGGTGGGTAGGAAATTGTCGTGGGGCTGGCTCCTCCTGTCCTCAGTTTCCCTTTTATAGTCCTTCTCCTAGAAGACAAACTGGTCAGGCCGGCACCTCCACTATCCGGACAGAATACAAAATTCTCCACTGAGGTTTGGGCAGACAAAAATGGTCTTTTGGGGAATGTAGGCAGGATGACGTCCCCTTGGGCATCCTTCAAGCCTGTGTCCCGCAAGGGTTTTTCTCTATCTGACCCAGCTCCCTTCACTCTGTCCCAGGCTGTGTACTCAGCTTCATGCCCTCCCGCATCCTGAGCTCTCACCTCATGAATTTTTTTTAAAGTTTATTTTCATTACAATTAATTCAGTATAGTATTGGGAAAGAACTTTACTAAAAATGAGGGGGAATGAAGAAAATATCATCTTGTTCATTTCACAGGTGAGGAAACTGAGGCCTGGAGATGCAAAGTGACTTCATCGCATCACAGAGACTCTCAGTGGCAGCCCTAGTCAGCCCCAAGACTAGAAGCAGCATCTCCAGATGCCGTGCGTGAGGCTCCTTCCCTGTACCGAAAGCCTGCTACTTGCTGGAAGTGCTGCTGTTGACCTTCCTAGGGTTATAAACATGCCCAGCATGAAGCTTTAATTCTACTTTTTTTTTGCTCCTTAAAGAAAGCAGATAGGAAGGGGATGAGGGTGATATTACTCGAGGAACAGCCTTGATGGCTCCTTGACTCAGAAAGCAAGGAATCACTGGAAAACTTTTTTAACACAGCTCCCCTCTGAGCATGGCCCCAGCGCTGCCCTGAGCCCCGTGCTGTGTGCAGGCTATTGTGGGGGCTCAGGGTGGAGCCAGGGCTCTCTCCCGGCCAGGACTGAACCCTTTTGGGGTGTCCCCAGCACTGGCCACAGTGATGTGTCTTATGCATTCTTCCCTACAGCTCTGAGCCTCCTGGGCAAATTGATTCCTAAAACAACCAGCACAAGGCTTCCATTTCATGCTACAGCTTCAGGGGGTCCTAAATTCTCACAGCCATAGGTTATATACGTATAAAGTAAATTAACAGTAGTAATGAGGACCTGGGAGATCCTGGATCCCCATTTTCTACTCTGTCCCCTTTTCATCTCCAACAAGGGCCTTCCCCCAACTGGCTGGGGCTCTGCCTTGGGGTGAGGAGCTGTCTGTGGGCAGGATAATGCTGAACAGCTGTAGAGACCACAGTCTAGAAGATTCTGGACCAGAAAATGGGCTTCCTCCTCACCCCTAGTATTTAAAAATGCAGAATAATCTCTCTTCTCTCCCCACTACACCTCTCAGTCATCTGTCTCATTGGTTGGGCTCCAAATCCACGCGGGGTTGTTCAGACAAGACCTGCTGGTTCAGGGGTTCAAGGTCTGAATCCACTCAGGAGGGCGTGGAGGGGTGCATGTCATGAGAATCTGGGTTTCATGGGGGGATATGTTAGACTTGAGATACTTTGTTCTGTGAAAATTCAGGAAACGAATTTTCCTGGACAGAGTAAAAAAGCAGGGGAAAGAGGAATTAATGGTTAAGAATTCTGAAGATGAACTCTTTGTTTCTTCCGAGAAAATTGAAAAACATTTGTCAGTTCTGCTTTAAAGAAGACATGTATGTGATGTTTGGGTGCAAAAGAACTTATTTAATGCAACTCTTCCTCTGCCCCTCCGCCTCACAGTCCCTGAATGTAAGCGCACCCGTGGGTCTTACGAGGCTCTGGGAAAGCTCCCGTCCTTGCCGGGGCCCATCCTGAATCTGTGTTGTCATCTTTGACCTCTTTCTTTCTCTCATGTGACAGATCCAACCGGTCAGGAAGTCCTACTGACTCTGCTTTCAGAGTGTATCTGGATCCCAGCCATTTCTCACATCTTCCGCTGCTACCCCTGTGGCCTGAGCCGTCAGCCTCTCTCACCAGGATTATTACAATTGCCTCCTAAGTGGCCTTCCTGCTTCTGCCCTCGCTCCCTGCCCTCTATTTTCAAAATTACAGCCAGAGTGGTCCTGTAAAACAACAGCCACATTAAGTCGGTTCCCTTGCAAAGCATTTCATCAAAAAAATTAAAAACCGTTTGTATTCTCAACTGATCATCGAAGTATCCTAACAAGTGAAGCAGAATCTACCTGTCCTTTGTTCAACTGCATCAGCTACAGTGACTTGTGGGTTGGGGACTAATTCTTTTATTTCCTCTTAAAGGCTAAGAAGTCCTGGAGATGAGGAAACAGCAGACATCGGCCGAGATTTCTCTGAGGTTATTAATTTTTATTTCCCACTAGCTAAATTAGGCCCGAGGCTCTCCTGTGGAGCGCAGAGCAGTGATTTTTAGCAGAGCCCTGCCAGGGGCAGGTCCGGGGGAACCATCCAAAGCTGGCACAAGGGAGCAGTTGCAGGAAAACAGAAAGAGCCCGTGAAAATCAACGGAAACAAATGAGCCCTGGATACGCTTCATTAACCTGCAAGTTTCCCTGCCCTGCCCAGTGTCTTTCCCTCAAGGGGCACTGTGCCAGCAAGTTCCTAGATCTTCCTGCTGCAAAAGCTGATCCGAATAATGGGAGGTAATATAGATGATGGCTAACAATTACTAAGCACCAATTTTGTGCCAGATACCATTTTAAACATTTCATGTTCATTCAGTCAACAAACACAGGGTGGGGCAAAAGTAAGTTTACAGTTGTTTTCATGGAAAATAATATAATAATAAATAATGGGTATAAGAATAAATTCTGTAAACCTACTTTTGCCCCACCCTGAATTTATTGAGCACTTATTACACATGTAAATAAATAAAATAGAAAAATAAATTTCTAACCTCCAGATCTTACATTCTGGTACAGAGAGACAGAAAAATATGTAAACATAATGAGTAAGTAAGTTATATTGCATATTAGGAAGTGACAGGGCAGGGGAAGGTCTTCTGAGATGTATCTGAGAGCAGGTATGTGGACCAGGTAGGCCTCACTGAGGAAGAGACATCTGAACAGAAATGGAGGTGGTAAGGACATTGTCTGTGTGATAACCTGGGACCAGTATTCCGGGTAGAGGCACCAACCAGTGCAGGCTCTGGGGTCAGGGCGACCTGGATGCTAGGACCAGCAAGGAGCCCATGGAGAGAGGATAAGGGGGATAGAAGTGATGAGGTCAGAGATGTAAGAATGGGCAGAAGCCATGAAGGGCTTAGGGGGTCACTCTAAGGGCTAAACTTCCTCTCAATCAAGTTGGGAGCCCCCTAAGGACTTGACTTAATGTGGCTTCTGTTTTACAGAATTTCTCTGACTACTGTGTTGAGGATAGAGTATAAGATGCAAGGGAAGAAGTAGGGAGACCAGTGAGGTGGATATTGCAATAATTCTGGTGAGAGATGATGATAGTGCAGCAGAGGTGGGGAGAAATATCTGGATTTTAGACATATTTTAAACATCGAGTCAATAAGACTTTTTGGATTGGTGGCATGAAAGATAGTGAAGAGTCAGAAATGAACACCAGGTTTTGGTCTGAGCACCTGGAAAGATGGGGTTGCCTTTAACCAAGACAAAGAAGAATGGCGGTGAACAGGCTCTGGGAGAAATATCAAGAGTTTAGTTTGGGAAATGTTAAGTTTGTGGGATCTATTATAGTGGGCAGTTGGTTGTGGGTCTGGAGTTCAGGGAAGAGGCTGGGCTGGAAGTATTAGTTTATGAATCGTTGGCACATAAACAGCAATTAAAACCTTGAGCTTGGATGAGCTACCCCAGTGAATATATATAAATAGAGAGGAGGACCAAGGATAGGGCCCTGGTCTTCCACATCCTGAGTGTGGGAGATGAGCAATCACCCAAGGAAAATGAGAAGGAATAGTCAGAGAGGAAGGACAAAGCGAAGAGGATGTTGTCCCCCAAACCAAAGAAGTGCTTTGATGAGGCAGAAATGATCTCTCAGATAAGAACAAAGCTGAGGATTAACCATTGGGTTGAGCAATGTGGACATTGCTGGTGATCTTTTGTGGACTAATGGGCATAAAAGCCTAGTTTGAGTTTGTTTAAGAAAAAACAGGGGGAGAGAAAGGGAGACAGTGAATATATCAACACAAGGATTTCTGTTGCAAATGTTGCAAGACAAAAGAGGTGGTAGGAGGCAGGAGAAGCGGGGCCAA
The DNA here is from genome assembly GCA_004027475.1 of Anoura caudifer. Classification (NCBI taxonomy): domain Eukaryota; kingdom Metazoa; phylum Chordata; class Mammalia; order Chiroptera; family Phyllostomidae; genus Anoura; species Anoura caudifer. The sequence goes on along the minus strand of PVKU01000676.1, from coordinate 130,142 downwards.
GAGAAATTTAAAAATACATATATTTTAAGATGGGCTAAATAACAGCTTGTGTGGATGCTGATAAGGATGGCACAGTAGAGGGAAAAACTAACTCTATTGGAGAAAATACAAGGACTGCTGGAACAGTATCTTTGGATTGTCCAAATGGGGCAGAATTTAGTCACTTTTGATGATCAAGGATAGGTTTTATTGTGGTTTCTAAGGCTGCCATAACAAAATATCACCAACTGGGTGGATTAAACAATGAAGATTCACTGTTTCACAGTGCTGGAGGCTACAAGTCCAAGGTCAAAGTGTCATCAGGGTTGGTTTCTTCTGAGGTCTGTGACAGAGAATCTGTCTCCAAACCCTCCCCTAACTTCTGGTGGCTTGTAGGAAATCTTGATCATTTCTTGGCTTTTAGGCTCTTCACCCTGGCCTTGCCTCCTTGTTCACATGACATTCTCCCCGAGTGCCTGTCTATGAACAAGATTTCCTTTTGTGTCAGGACACCAGTCGTATTGAATTAAGAGCCCAACTTAATCCACTCTGACCTCATCTAAACCAATTACATCTCTAATGACCCTAATTTTAAATCAGGTCACATTCTGAGGTGCTGGGGGTTAAGATTTCAACATACAAATTTTTGGAGGGCACAGTTCAACCCATAATAGCTGCAGATGGGAGATGGACAATTTATATTTAGCAACAGGAGGGGAGGTAGAGCACATGTTTTAAAACGATGGCAGATTTATAAATATATTTGAGGAGTTTGTGGAAATGCTCTTCTGATTGCTTCAGAGATGTGGAAAGCAAGGTCACTAGCCAAAAGCGTGTGAGAAGGTGAAATGAGGAGGGAGAAATTGCAAAGCAGTTTCTAGCAGGGTAAGAGTGTGAGTTAAGAAAACATGATTTGGCAGCTGGGCCATCTCAAGGACACACCTGTGGACCTTGGTCCTGTATCTAAAGCAAGACAGTGAGTGTTGGTGTGAGTTTTTCTCAAGCTCCCCTCAGACGCATGAGGGCAGGCAGAGAGTGTGGGGAGAGTTGTGATTCTCTAGGGTTGTGGGTTTGCCAAGTGAGTACAGCATGCAGAGAGGTAGGAGGGGCCAGGGAGTTGAGAGTAAGTGCAAGGAAATTATAATAATACACAGTGGAAATAAAATTCAGTAAGAGGGGTGAGAGAACCCTATGTGGAGATAGTAGGATTACTCTCATTGTAAGAATGAGAAAGTGATGGATAAAGAAGTGAAGTACTTTTGGGGGCGCAATCGTTTGTCAGAATCAGAATTCAAACCCAGGCTGTGCAGCTCAGAGCCCATGTGCTTAGTTAGACATGGGACCAGAAAAGTAGGCAGAAAGGGGCAGAAAGGGTGAAGCATCAGATGAGAGTTATGAGACTGTTCTGCCCGCTGACTTGCCTTGTAATTATAAGCAAGGCATTCCTGTTCCCATAACACAATGTTCTGTGATTCCAATTATTTCCTTCTCTTTGGAGAAGGACTTTTTTCTCTTTTATTCTGACAGATAATTCTCTTTTATTTAGAACACCAATCCATTTATCTACTAATCTCTTATCTTCCCATCCTTTTCTCTCTTAAATATATAGAACATTTTGTTGTTCACAAAATACTTTTATATTCATTTTTACACTTTGTGTCCACAGCCATCCTGCTATGGCAATTGTTATTTCTATTTTCAAGATAAGATTGTGAGGCTTAGAAAAATAAAACAATAAACCCCACAGTCACTTAATAGTAGAGCTGGGCTTCAAATCTAAATATTTAAATTTAAATTCAATCTCTTTCACTCTCCTAAGATACTTTCTTTTAAAAATATTGTTTTTCTGAATTTGAAATAAGGTGAATTGGAGAGCAGGCATATCTCTGACACTGGAGAAGTTCAGAAACCTAGATTAGCAGCACTCTTCTGGCTTCTGTAGAACAAATTCAAGCAATGATTTTGGTGTTATAGTGAAAGACCTCTCACATGCTTTCCACCCTTGACTCTGGGGTAAGTCAGGGAATAAATGTCTAAGTTAATGGAAGAAAGGCTATTTAAATGGTAGTTATGGTGTTCTCTATTGTTTACATCATGTTCACATGGTAAGTGAAGTTAAGCGTCCTTCAAACATTCACTCATTCATTCATCAAACTTTTTAAAGTTTTTTAAATATATTTTATTGATTATACTATTACAGTCATCCCATTTCTCCCCCTTCATTCCCCTCCACCCTGCATGCCCACTTCCACCCACATTCCCCTCTTTAGTTCATGTCCATGTGTCATAAATTCTTTAGCTTCTACATTTCCCATACTATTCTTGCCCTCCCCCTGTCTATTTTCTACCTAGCATCTATGCTACTTATTCTCTGTGCCTTTTCCCCCCTCTCCTCTTCCCACTCCCCTGTTGCTAACCCTCCATGTGATCTACATTTCTGTGGTTCTATTCCTTCTAGGTTTGCTTAGTTTGTTTTTGTTTTAGGTGAGGTTGTTAATAACCATAAGTTTGTTGTCATTTTACTATACATGTTTTTTATCTTCTTTTTCTTAGATAAGTCCCTATAACATTTCATATAATAAGGGCTTGGTGATGATGAACTCCTTTAACTTGACCTTATCTGGGAAGCACTTGATCTGCCCTTCCATTCTAAATGACTTCGCTGGATAGAGCAATCTTGGATGTAGGTCCTTGACTTTCATGACTTGGAATACTTCTTTCCAGCCCCTTCTTGTCTGTAAGGTCTCTTTTGAGACATCAGCTGACAGTCTGATGGGAACTCCTTTGTAGGTGACTCTGCCCTTAACCCTTGCTGCTTCTAGAATTGTCTCCCTCATTTTAATCTTGGCTAATGTAATTATCATGTGCCTTGGTGTGTTCCTCCTTGGGTCCAACTTCTTTGGGACTCTCTGAGCTTCCTGGACTTCTTAGAAGTCTATTTCCTTTGCCAGATTGGGGAAGTTCTTCTTTATTACTTGTTCAAATTAGTTTTCCACTTTTTGCTCTTCTTCTTCCCCTCCTGGTACTCCTATAATTCGGATGTTGGGACATTTCAAGATGTCCTGGAGGTTCCTAAGCCTCTCCTCATTTTTTTTGAATTCTTGTTTCTTCCTTCTTTCTGTTTGGTTGTTTCTTTCTTCCTTCTGGTCCACTCCATTGATTTGAGTCCCAGTTTTCCTCCCATCGCTATGGATTCCCTGTGCATTTCCTTCATTACACTTAGTGTAGCCTTCATTTGTTTATCTAATTTGTGACCAAATTCAACCAATCCTGTGAACATTCTGATCCCCAGTACTTTGAACTGTGCATCTGACATGTTGGCTATCTCTTCATCACTTAGTTCTATTTGTTCTGGAGCTTTGATCTGTTCTTCCATTTGGGCTTTTTTTTTTTTTTTTTTTTTTTTTTTTTTTTTTTTTTTTTTTTTTTTTTTTTTTTTTTTTTTTTTTTTTTTTTTTTTGTCTTGATGCACCTGTTGTGTAGTGAGGGGTGGAGTCTTAGGTGTTCACCAGGGTGAGTCAATCCAGTCACTGTGTTGTGATGCTGTATGTGGGGAGGGGTCAGAGAGGGAACAATGGTGCTTGCTCAGTTCTCTGCTGGATTTCAGTCCCTTTCACCCCTTCCCCCAAGCAAACTGGGCCCTTCTGGTGCTGATTCCCATGTGGGTGGGTTTGTGTACGTTCTACGACCCTATGGGTCTCTCCAATGAACTCTCCTGTGAGGCTGGGAGTCTCTCCCGGCACCTCAACCCCCACAGGTGTTTTCCATTGGTGTTTTGAGGCTTTATTTCCCTGCACTGGGACCCTGGGTTGTGTGGTCTGTCTCGCTCCCCTGTTTCACCTGGTTTATCTGAGCACGAATGTGGCACCACTGGTCAGCCAGCTGCCTTGAGCGCTGTGTCCATCCACAATCTGCTGCCTTGCTGGATCCACCTGCTTCAATCCTGTGCCCCAGGTCTGCCAGCCATCGCCTGCATGCCCAGGGTCTTCCTGCTGCCATTTTGTGTGCCTGGGGTCCTCAAGCCTCCACTTTTTTTTGCCGCGACCCCTCTCCACTCAGCCGCCTGACTCTGCCCCTCCTACCAGTCTGGATGAATGTGTCTATTTTAACTCTTTGGTTGTCGGACTCCTGTACAGTTCAATTTCTGTCAGTTCTGTTATTTTTTTGTTTCTAAATTTTTGTTGTCCTTATTTTGATTGTGTAACGAGGCACAGTGTGTTTACCCACCCCTCCATCTTGGACGGAAGTCATTCATTCATCAAACTTCTATTGATGTTCCTGGATAATGCTAGGTGTTTGATCCTTGCCTTCAGGAAGTTCATATTCCACTAGGTAATACAGACCTATAAACCAACCAATACCCTCTACATGTTGTAGAAAGAAATGTGCCTGAGCAAAGGAGGGAAGACTTCAAGTTGGAGGTGACATTTAAGCTTATTAGAAAAGTTTGCCAGGTAGTACAGGGGAATAATCGCACAGCACCACAGTCTCTCCCCAAGAATGATCTTAGCGTGGCCCTCACACCTGTAAAGGCAAAACACATGCCACACTGACACTTTAAGACAAGTGAGGAGTAGAATGATTTCCAAAGCTCTAACAGGCTGTGGAATTCAAGAGACAGTCATCTCAGTGACGAGCAAGATTACGAGAAGGAAAGAACTGAGCATTCATCTGGCCTCCCGTGTGAGGGAGCAACTCTACCCAGGTGTGTGTTCCTCCAGCCAACAGGAAGAAAACAAAGTATCTTTCTGTTTCAGAGAGAAGTACAAGAGGACTGGTATGGTGAAGACTCCACCAATGGCCTGCTGACAACTTCTCCTCTCTGGGCCACAGTTCATAAATCATAGAGCTGATATTGCTAATTGTGATGGGACTATGGATAAATATTTTCACTTACACTTTTTTACTCTTTCTGTACTTTCCATGCTTTTTAAATGAAAATATTTTTAATTAACCTTAAAAATTAAAAATGAAGGGACTGAAGTCAATGGTTGTTGAGATTCCAACTCAAAATCTGATTTAAAAAAAGAGTAGAGACAGAGAAAATGAGCAGGCTGTTTGTGACTTCTGGTGACAGTCATACATACTGTTAAGAGTTTTTTCTTCATAGTGGTTCCCATATATTGAATACTGAGTCTTGTGTAAAAACATATTACATATTTAAATATATATTATGTATAGTATAAATATTTAGATGGATAGATTATATATATATATTCCTAGAATAAGGGGAGGCAATATGGTGAAGAGATTAAGGTCCATTTGACTTTGAATTAAGTTCTGTCTGAGTCTATATATTCTTCATCTGTCTCTGGACCCAGTGCTCATAATATTCCAAGAGAGGCATACTTCCTCTTTACATGAGCATCAGCAGTGTGCTTGCCCATGGTCTCAAGACCCACTGCTAGTACTGTGTATTATCACTTCCTCTTTTCACTGAGCCAAACAATAAGCTGCATGGCTGAGTGTCCTTAGAAAAGGATGGGACTAAAAGGCAGGGAGTACTGTGACATCCTGGAGCAACTGGGAGTCCCCACACCCGGAAGTCTTGTCCAGGCACAACTCATTGCCTAGAGTGTATCCTACCCCTCCACCACATGACTGGTGTCAGATTCTGGTAAAAAAACAAACAAATAAAAAAACCACCCCAACTCCACTCTCAAGCAGCCTCAAAATCAATCTCTAATACAAAGTCAAGCATTTTAACAAGAATTGCTGAAGATTTAAGAAAAACAAACATTATATAAGAAAGGGACAAAACTCAGTGAACAGAAAAATTAGCACCCTAGGAAAGAGAAAATGGAGTAAATAAAAAGGAAAAAATTAATTAACATTTACATTTATAGAACAGGGTATTAAGAAAAAGTGCCAATTAGAGATGTTACAAATAAAGAAAAGTTAGAAAAAGTCAACAAATGAGGTACAGAGAACACTGGACACAATTGAAGAGAAAATGAGTGTGTTGTAAGACAGAGCTGAGCAATTCTTCCAGTTCTTAGAACAGAAGGACCAAGAGATAAAAATATAGAGAGAAAGTTAAGATACTTGGAGGACAGAGTCAAGAGGCCAAACATATATATAATAAGAGTTTAAGATGGAGAGAATATAGACAAAATGAATGAGAGAAAAATCAACAATATAAGAGAAGAAAATATCGCAATGCTGAAGAAAGATGTTTTAGGTTGAAAGGGCCCACTAGGCTTCTGAAAAAAATAAATGGTATAGTCCAGAAAAGTGAAAATGGAATGAAAGAGAAAATCATTACAGAGAGAAACATTGTGGAGTAAAGAAACAGAGATAGTTTTTAAATAAATCTTAATGGATGTTGACTATAAAAAAATCAATATTTATGTTAGATCCCAAATCCAAAATGATCTCTATGTTTAATGTGGGGAAGAGGAGGTTAACATTTTTGTTGCTATAAGTAGGGGAAAATATAGATAGAGTTTAAGTTTAGATTACAGAAAATTATTTATTGTGTTGTTTGAACTGCAGTAATAGTGTGAATTGCTCTTAAAGTTTGAAAGGAGAGTCAGCAAAATATGTATAGAAGAAAAAAGAATCGTCTATTAAAATGGGAATAGCATTCTTAGCTAACACCTCAATTACTGAATAACTCCTTAATTTCCTTCTAATACCTATTGGTTGACTATTTAGCTAAGATTAAGAATGCAGCTGTGTCTCTATCCAGCTGGTGCCAAGCCATGGGCATCTCTCGGGACAACGGGCACAAGCACCACCAGACTGGGGGCAAGAGAAAGCCCAATCACAAGAAGCAAAAATATGAGTTGGGATAGCTGGGTGCCAACACTAAGACTGGCCCCGCCGCACACACACAGACTGTGTGCAGGGAAGCAACAAGAAGTACTGAGCCTTGAGGCTGGACATGGGCAGCTTCTCCTGGGGCTTAGAGTGTCACACACGCCAAAAAAAAAAAAAAAAAAGGGTTACCGATGTTGTCTACAATACACCCAAGAACGAAGTGGTCGTGTGAAGACACCAGTAAGGAACTGCGTCGTGCTCATTGACAGCACACCTTGCCAACAGTGGTTCGAGTGCCACTACGCACTTCCCCTGGGTCGAAAGAAGGGGGCCAAGAGGAAAAATTTTAAACAAAAAAATGATCAAAGAAAATACAAAAGAAATGGTGAAACTAAAAGGAATGCCCAAATCAGCAGTCTTTCAAAGGAGTGGTTTCAGCAGGCAAGCTTCTTGTGTGTTTCACTCCAAGTCCAGGCCAGTGGCAGAGCGGACGACCATGTGCTGGAGCGCAAGGGGTTCCATCTGAGGAACCTCAAGGTGTGGAAAGACAAATAATCCTCTTCTCTCCTATCTTAGCTCCTGTAATAAAGGTGTTTCTTCTCAGTACTTAGGTAGTATTTGTCTTTCAATACCCGGGCCTCACTACATTTTAATTAAGTCAGAATCTCTGGGGTTGGGACCCAGATATCAATAGCTTTAAAATCTCTTCAGGTGATTCCAATGTGCAGCAGAGTTTGCTAACTAGGGGGCTACAGGACAGGTACTTCAAGGGAAAAAGTCACATCCAGGTGGGATTAGGGGGCAGAGTAACCATGGGAGGGTCCTTGCACCCTCAGACATTTGTTTAGTCCGTCCCTGAGCTGAAAGCATCGGCATGGAGGAGCTCTATGGGCCCTGCCAGAGCTGAGGAACTCTGTAAGGTCAGTTTCAGAAAGAAGAGAATTTATTTACTCCCTCCTAGAATATACCACATGGGACCAGATGAGTACTGAGCTCACCCCTTCTTGGTTGTCAGAGCTGGTACCCACACTATTTGCACTGTTGTATCCAAACACGACCCCTTCTCATTAGGAGCTTGTTAGGTGGCTGACCACGACCATAAGTAAAAAGGCCTATATTGAGGCCTTCTTGGCCTATGATGATGGTTAGCAACCTTGCTGAGCACTGCTGATGGGCGCTGTGCCAAGCCTACAATCCCTTCTTTTCTCTCCACCGATTCAGGACACGCTGACTTCTCTGGGAAGATAGTGCTTCTTTCTCTCAACTCCTGGTGAATACTGTCTAAATGTTAGTCTTCCAGTCATCATTTCTTTTTAAAATCCAAATCATTGTTTGATCCTAAATCTGGTATGATGAAGAGATATTTAAACCTGCAGCCTCTGAGTCCATTCCCACTCTAACCTGTCAAGGTGTAGGTTAGTCTCCTGAAACTTCCTTGTTTAAGTGATGAAATCCACATGCCTTTGCATGACATCCATGCTCTTCACAATGCAGTACTCATCAGCCTAACAAAACACTGCTCTCTCTGCCTTCCAGTAAATCCATCTCCAGCTGTGCCTCCAAGACTCCATACTTTCACTGCTGGGAGAACATGTGACTCATGCAAGTTCTCCATTCATCTGCTCTGTGAAGCTCCTGGACTCCCCATTCACAGTTGAGTTTACCTGCCTTTGAGCTCCCATAATACTGTTTTTCTCCCTCTGTGATAATCTCTATGTATTATAAATGCACTTCTAATATGTTAGTTTCTCTTGCTAGACCAGGAGGAACCATAAACAGACTACCAGTCTCTGTGTTCACCTATGACTAACACAATACTTAATGATTAATACTTATCAGACAAATAAATGAATCAATGAATGCATGATTTAAGATCCTAACTGACCTGGCACAACAAAGATCTTGAGCTTGGCTAAAAATCAGAATTAACATGAGAATTTGTTAAAATGCTTATTCCCAAATGTCAGTCCAAAAAAAAATTAGATTTAGTAGGACCAAGGAGAGGCTTGGCAATCTTCATTTTAAAAAACCTTCCCAGTTGAGTCCTATTTTACAGAGCTGAGGACTCCCCAGGGAATTGGGGTTTCTTTCTTGGGAAGTAATATGCTTTTGCCATTTATCCCATGCTCACAGCCCAGAAGGACATGGCAGAGCCTGGGTCTGCTTAGCCTCTCTCCCTCTCCAGGAGGGTCAAAGAGGACAGTTGCCCCTCCAGCATCCTGACCTTGCATTAAGAAACCTTTACATTTCTAGCTAGTGTGGCTCAGTTGATTGAGCACAGTCCTATGAACCAAAAGGTTGCCCTGGGTTCGATTCTCAGCCAGGGCACATTACTGGCCCTGGGTTGCAGGCCAGTTCCCCAGTTGGGGGTGTGCTAGAGGCAGCAGATCCATGTATGTCTTGCACATCAATGTTTCTCTCTTTCTCTCTCCCCCTCCTTCCCCCAATGTCTAAAAATAAATAAATAAAATAAAAAAAATTTAAGCCTTTACAGCTTAAAATTTTCTGAGAGCTGAGCCCTGAGCAAGGCAGAGACATGCACAGTCATGGGGCTCAACTGGCAGCAGATTTGCATTTTGACTGATTTCTGTATCCAAGAGGGTTTGAGGAAAATAGAGCAGCATTTTGCTATCGGGTTCCTATCATCCTGTTATTTTTCTGATGTGATTGACAACCCTGGTATGAGCAGTCTGCTTTTTAGCCTCCATCTTCCTCTAAATGAGTATTGATGCTATGTTTACCTTCAATTAATATTCATTGCGGTAAAGAAATTATACTCATTCAATTTTAATTATATCCTTCTTGCACAAACAGGCTTTTAATAACAGATTTTCCAGGGTGGAAAAAACAAGCTCTCTGCCCCCAGCCTGGTCCGATGCCAGGGGAGCCGCCTCTGGGATTGGTAAAGGGGATTTCAACTTGTTACTTGGTGCAGTGGGAAGAATTGTGGGTGGACATCTAAGCTATGGGTTCTTGGGTTAATTCCTCTCCATCCGTGCTTCATCTACATATCTGAAAAATGGTCATTGGATCATTTTCAATCATTCTCATCTTGAGGCTGCATATTGAGGTCACCTGGGCAAATTAATGAACAATAGCAAAGCCCAGGCCCCACTCCAGAGGATTAAAACAAAGTCTCTGTGGGCTGGATACAGGCACTGATATTTTAAAGGAGCTTTTCAGATGGGATTCCTTTAATGTTGACAGCTGCGGATAGGGGCATCATTGCCAGACTTTCAGTTGTTTGTGGCTTTTGCCAGGGTTGTAGATTCCACAGGACCCAGAAGGAAGGCCAGCATGGACCTCGAGAACCAGCTCAGCTCTACCCCGGTGCTCCTGTGTGCTGGCAGCTCAGTTCCTGGGACGGGCTGCGCAGTGTTCTGTAGGAGCAGAGAGGAAGGAATAATATTCACTGAGGACCTGCTGCGTGTGTGCCAGACACGCCCATCATCTCATCTGTCGGTCATCAGACACGATGCCTCACATTTACTATGCTCCAGGTGTGGGGGATTCAATGTTGGTGAGCAAGGCAGTTTCTGCCCTCAGGGACCTGATGGACTAGGAGAGGAGAGAGACTTTCAGCTGATAATTCACAATGAACTACATGAATTTAAAGAGTGCAAAGGAAAGTACAGGTTGCTATCACGGCACATAGCAGTGGTGGAAGAATGTTGGTAAGGAAACCTGGTTTATGAAGCAGTGTCTAAGACCTGAGGCCTGAGGGTGAGTAGGACTAGTTCAGATGATAGATGGGGAGAAGTATTCAAGTCAGAGATAATGCTCTTACAAGGCAGATAGATGTTGGCACTCCTGTTTTATGGATGAGCAAGCTGGGCCCAGAGAGACCCTGTGCTTTTCTTAAAGTCCAAAGCAACCAGCCTGGTCATGACTTCAGTTGGGAGGGGTTTTAGAAACCACTGAAATTGCACAGTGGGGCAGAATTGGTCAAAATGACCTTAACTGTGGCTGGACAGGGTAAGAATCAAGTTGGAATGGGAAAGGAACAAAGCTATAGGCTGAAGCCCCAGCTTTGGGCAGATAACAGGCCATATGCAGTCTTGGGAAGGAAGCTGGATCACGAAGGCAAAAATTAATGTTGGATGCGAGTGTCAGACAGAGATATGTAACATGACAAAAAGAGGGATCCAACAGCAGGGGGTATATGGATGATCCCAGCAGGTGGTCCAGAGGAAGCCAATCTTTTAGTCAATCACAGGTCTCTTCCCATTGGTCTCAAGTTCAAGGACAAAACCCAGACTCTGTGAAAAGCAAGGCAATGCCCTGCCAGTCAGGGCTGGATGAGCCTGCAATGCAGCTCCTTTAGAGGGCAAGTGAGGCCACATCTTGATGGCTGGCCAGAGCTCAGATGACAGACTAAAACAGGAGGTCTGAGCCAGCTTTGCACTGGGGGGCTTGCTGCTGTGCTCCAGAGCTTTGGCCTGAGGACAGGATCAGTGGTGGAGGCTGTGGGCAGGCTTATCCTGAGGCTGGAGATCAAATGGCTCCAGCCATGGGGGGAGCAGGTATACAGAGCTGGGAAGCAGGTGGAGCCTGTTTATTTCAATGGTTTTCAGTGAGCATGGGATTCTAATATCCCCTAAGAATCTACTTCAATATGAAGGGAACCCTCCAAAAATGGAATTATCTTCTGCAGGCTGAGCCCCTTGTAGTACAGGCTTCCCCCAGTAGGTGAGTGTTCTAGAAACCCATCTGTATCTGGGTACCAGCTGGCAGTGTAGGGAGAGGCTGCGTTTGGCTTTAGTGAATTTTTTTGGAACAGTCAACACGTTTGCCCATTTCTTGATGGGTGATTTATGAGCACACCTGCACGCACCCTGCTGAGAGTTCAGCAGTTTTTGACCCCAAATAGCATGACCCTATACCCTACCCTCCCTATTCACCTGATCCCAAACTTTTTTTGTTTCCCTGGATGAAAAAATGCCTTAAAGGGAAACATTTTGCTGATGTGGAAGAGGTGAAACAAAAAACTGCAGAAGCAGTAAAAGGCATCAAAATTAACAGGTTCAAAAACTGTTTTGAGCAGTGGAAAAAAATGTATTGATAGGTGTTTTGCATCAGGTGGAGAGTACTTTGAAGGTGACTGAAGTTAAACATGTAAGGATAAATACACAACTTTTTATAAATCAATGTTTTGGGGGATCCTTAATTGTATCGTATCTGGACTGGAGTGTGGGCTCCTGCATAGTGTACGTTTCTGGTTAAGAATCACTGATCTAGACCAATCCCTTCAGTTTTCAGAGGAAGAAGCAGGCCTAGAGAGAAGTGACTTGCCCAACATCATACAGTTAAATGTACCAAAATGTCCAGGTTAGCAGTTAACGTCAACAGCAGCAACAACAGCTCCTTCAATGCATACTCCCGTGCCTCTGATATCATCTAATCTTCCCAGTAGGATCATTTATGCCCACATAACAGAGAAGCAAAAGAAAACTGTGAAAGGCCACAGTGTGCTTGCTCAAGGCTGTCTGAGTAGGCTGAGACAAGACAGTATTTATTCCTTCCTCCTAGTCCTGAGATATTTCTCATGCTTCAAGCACCAGATTACAAAGCTACAGTTTAGGCTTTTCTCCCAGGAGGTGAGACCTGACCTTTCTCCACCTGGACAGTCTAATGGCCTCCCATCCATTTCCTGTGGGCGTCCCTAACAAGCCCCTAATGGAGAGTAGCAATAAGGCTAAAGGGGGCAAGTAATTAGTGGCCTAGAGGCATAAGTGATGTTTGCACAACTGGCTGACTGGCTGCAGTGCATTTGGCACCCCAAGGGCTCCAGAAACTAGAGCCAAAGTGACCAGCACATTAAATTCAAGTGTCACCAAGGTCTGATCTCAGCTGCTCCCTTAGCATTTGCGAAATGTCCTGCCATACTTGCCCCTCATATCGTCCCTTGGCCATTTTCAGGAGCAGATGAGCTGAGGTTATATGCAGCTGATCCCAGACCTGCTGGTTAATTATCTTGGCCTGTAATTAGTGTTTTCTATTCCTCTTGCCAACTCCCACAGTTAATGTATCATTTCTTTCTCGGCAGAGACTCCACTGGGAGGGCTCCAAGGCCGCAGAACGAAAATTTCTGGCAGTGGCAGCCTCTTGGAGACGTTTCATCTGCTGACTGTCCCATCACCCATTGGTGTCATCCCTGATCTCTCTCTGCACCTCCAAAGTTTGCCTAAGTCACCAACTCCCGAGGATTTCTTGAACACATCTTTGTCTCCAATACATCTGATGGAGATCTTTATGCCCTTTGCTTTGCTCAGGCCTCATTCATTCCCATTTGGACTCCTTCCTGTCCTGGTACTACAAATGTCTCCTCTACAATGCAGGCAGAGAAATCTTCCCAAATTGTCAGCCAGGCTGTGTTACTCTCCCATCTAAAGCCCAACCTTTTCATACAGTTCAATGCCCTGTGCAGTATGGCCTGCCTGGTTTTCAACTCCCTCTTTCACATGGCTTTTACACTCCACTAACTCAGAATTGCTGAAGTTCCCTCTTCTCCCTTCCCTACACATCCCAACATGTATGTGCATGTGCATGCACACACATGCACACCATCCATGCATGATGCTCCACGATGAGAAAAACAGAACATTGGGCAGAGAGTGATCTGACTGACTGGTGCAAGCACCCTAAGACCCACCATGAAGAGACAAGTGACTCATTCCGTATGAGTTTGGGAGATAGGACTAGAAGCTATTAAGTTCACTTTAATATACTAAACAATTAGTCAACATTTGAAGCTGTTTGAGCACAAAGTGGGCTTCCCCAGGAATTAGTGAGTGTGTCACCTGGAGCATTCAGGCAGAAGCCATCTGTCCAAGATGCTGCAGGTGCATTTCCTGCACTGGACACCATCTGGGAGCCTTTGGCCCTCAAATGACATTCTAATTCCAGCGTTATGTACATGTCTAATACAAAATCCACAGTAAGTTTTGCTAGTTCCACAAAGACTTTCCTGTTTGGGAAAAATCTCACCTCTCCATTCATTTATGCCCGGGTCCCCTACACACATACGCATACACTCCATGCACACCCAACACAGACAGTCTCTACTAGGCACAGAGAACTTTACCACACACTGCCTCAAATTCTCTCACCTCTCTGATGCAGGCACGTCTTACACCCAGCTTGAGGATGAAGAAGAGCAGGAAGATAATTTGAATAATATGGGGAGGCCACTCTATAAACAGAGGACCCAGGACAAGCTGAGTGTGCCGTATCCTCAACGTGGCTAGTTTCCTATGAGCCACTCAGAGTTGTAAGGCATCTTGAATTATATGACTGCTAAACATACCCCAGCTACTTCATGTGAGACACCACCAAGAAGCAGAAATCAGTTCCAGCTCTGCAGGACCAGCAGGTGGTGTTGGATTCAATGAAAGACATTAAGTCAGCTTCCGTTGTGTAGGCTCCCTGAAGGAGTTTAAAGGGAAATTTTGGTGCTGTTTGGTTTTCTCTCATTTGCCTACATTAGAGGGTGTTAAGGTACAACTCCATGGCAGGAGGCATATCACCACTTTTCAGGGAAGTACCAGGTCTTCCCTGTTGTCACCCCCTCAGCACACTGAGAAAGCATGGTGCTGGGCACTGTGGTCCAGGAATTTGTTACTGAGTGATTGTTTAGAAAATAAGTTACTGTAGTCTTTTCAGAATTGATGTGGTAGAAGGAACATGAGTCTAATTGTTAGTGACCCTAATTATGGTCCCTTACCAGTTTTGTGAGTTTATTTTTATTTATTTATTTATTTATATTTTATTTTTTAATTTAAATTATTTTATTGTTGTTCAATTACAGTTATCCGTATTAGGTACACCACTTTTTCTCTCTGGAGCTCAGCCTCTTTGTGTGTGTGTGTGTGTGTGTGTGTGTGTGTGTGTGTGAGAGAGAGAGACTTGCAGGTGGGGTAGAAGGAGAGGGGATTGTGGGGAGGGGAGAAGAATATGGATTAAATGAGCTCCATTCTTCCAATGTGAATATGCTAGAGTTCTTTTATTTTTCTATTTCAATGGTCGGCAGACTTTTTCTGTAAATAGCCAGACCTTTTAGGTTCTGCACACCGCACAGTCCGTAGCAACGGCTCAGCATTGCCATCACTGCAGGAAAGCAGTAGTAAATGAATGAATGAGCATGGCTTTGTTTCAATAAGACTATTTACAAAAATAGGTGACAAGCTAAATTTGATTTGCTGACCCCTGGTTTGTTGACCTTTGTTCTAGTCTATTCTATCTATTCTCCATATAATAAATAAGACTTTCTTATTCAGTCTGAAGTAAGTGGTGGAATTCCATTCTACACCAGCCTGTCTCATAAAGGGACTATCCCAAGGCTCCTGAACCTTCCTCTACACAGTTAAGGTGTTCCAACGCACATTAAGTTTTTCTTTAGATCATCTCAGAGTTCCACTGAATGCAGAACTGAGAGCTATATGCTGAGGTAGTAATAGCAGCTGACCATTGTCACCTCTGTCAAAGAAATCTAAATTTTCATGATTTCCTAAACCACTATGATGGGTGGAAAATTTAGCCACTGACAGGCTGGCTGAATCTTTTCTTTTTCTTTTTTCTTTTTTTAATTATATTTTATTGATTATGCTATTACAGTAGTCCCATTTCTCCGCCATCATTCCCCTCTGCCTTTCACACCCCCTCCCACCCACATTCCCCCCTTTAGTTCATGTCCACGTGTCATAAGTTCTTTAGCTTCTACATTTCCCACACTATTCTTGTCCTCCCCCTGTCTATTTTCTACCCACCATCTATGCTACTTATTCTCTGTACCTTTTCTCCCTCTCTCCTCCTCGCACTCCCCTGTTGCAAACCCTCCATGTGATCTCCATTTCTGTGTTCCTGCTCCTGGTCTAGTTGTTTGCTTAGTTTGCTTTTGTTTTAGGTGTGATTGTTAATATCTGTGAGTTTGCTGTCTTTTTACTGTCCTATTTTTTATCTTCTTTTTCTTACATAAGTCCCTTGAACATTTCATATAATAAGGGCTTGGTGATGATGAACTCCTTTAACTTGACCTTATCTGAGATGCACTTTATTTTCCCTTTCATTCTAAATGATAGCTTCACTGGATAGAGCAATCTTGGATGTAGGTCCTTGACTTTCATGATTTAGCATACTTCTTTCCAGGCCCTTCTTGCCTGTAAGGTCTCTTTTGAGACATCAGCTGACAGTCTGATGGGAACTCCTTTGTAGGTGACTGTGCCCTTATCCCTTGCTGCTTCTAGAATTCTCTCCTTCATTTTAATCTTGGCTAATGTAATTGTGATGTGCCTTGGTGTGTTCCTCCTTGGGTCCACCTTCTTTGGGACTCTCTGAGCTTCCTGGACTTCTTGGAAGTCTATTTCCTTTGCCAGATTGGGGAAGTTCTCCTTTATTATTTGTTCAAATAAGTTTTCCACTTTTTGCTCTTCCTCTTCCCCTTCTGGTACCCTTATAATTCGGATGTTGGGACATTTCAAGATGTCCTGGATGTTCCTAAGCCTCTCCTCATTTTTTTGAATTCTTGTTTTTTTCTTCTTTTCTGTTTGGTTGTTTCTTTCTTCCTTCTGGTCCACTCCATTGATTTGAGTCCCAGTTTTCCTCCCCTCATTATTGGTTCCCTGTGCGTTTTTCTTCATTTCACTTATTGTAGCCTCCATTTGTTCCTTTAATTTGCAACTGAAATCAACCAATTCTGCGAGCTTCCTAATCACCAGAGCTTTGAACTGTGCATCTGATAGGTTGGCTACCAGTGCTATGAGCTCTGCATCTGATAGGTTGACCACCTCCTGGTCACTCAGATTAATTAGCTCTGGGGCCCCAGTCTATTCTCCCTTTTGAGCCATCCTTGGTTTTGTTTTTTTTTGTTTTTGTCTGGTTGCAGCTGTTACGTATGAGGGGCGGAGCCTTAGGCGTTCACCAGGGTGGGGTAGCCCAGTCACTGGGTTGTGATGATGGATGTGAGGGCGGGGTCTGAGAAGGAATAATAGCACTTGCTCCACTCTCTGCCAGATTTCAGTCACTTCCGCTGCTTCTCCCAAGCAAACTGGACCCCTCTGGTGCTGATTCCTGGGTGGGTGGGCCTGTGCATGCTCTAGGACCCCGTGGGTCTCCCCTATGAACTCTCCTGTGAGGCTGGGACTACCTCCCGGCACCTCAGCCCCTACAAGTATTTTCAATGGGTGCTTTTAGGCTTCACTTCCCAGTGCTGGGGCCCTGCATCATGCAGTCTGTCTTGCTACCCATTTTTGCCTGGTTTATCTGTGTGCAAATGTGTGTCCTCTGTCTGCCACCTTGTGCGCCCTGCTTGGTCTCCTCGAGTTTGGTGATGCTGCTGCCTGTGCACCTGGCGTGACTGCGCGCCCAGGACCACCACGTCTTATCCCACCATGATCGGACTCTGCTGGCTGCGGACTCCTCCCTTCTTACCAGTCTGGGTGAATTGTTGTTGTCAGACTCTCGCACAATTCAATTTTCTCTCTGTCCTGGTTGGGTTTTCTTTTTTTGGGTTCTATATTTTTGTTGTCCTTAATCTTGGTTGTGAGGGGAGGCACAGCATGTCCAGTTACGCCTCCATCTTGGCCAGGAGTCATGGCTGAATCTTTTCAATGACAAGCTATCTAGAGTGAATGTCTCAACAACTGGAACACTGGTCTCCTAAGCTTGGCACCTAATGCCTCTTGATCTAGAATTAGTGGCTGTTACACAACCTCCTATAATCACCACTAGACTTTGGACCAATTCTGTCACTGCTAAACTGTGTGACTTTAAAGAAGCAACTCAACCTCTTTGTGCCTCAGTTTTCTCAACCAAATGAAATAATTTGTTTAAAGAGCTTTGCACATCACCTGGTATACAGTAAGAACTTGATAAATGCCATGTATTAGCTCCTTGTCCCATGAATATACTTGCCCCTGGGCCTAGGCTCACTTTTATCCTGGCACATCTGTATACTTCTCTTTCCTCAAGACTGAGCTCAAATACTGACCAGCCAGGATAAGTTCTCTGATTCTCTTGGTAAAAAATAAACTTTCCATGTCTCACTCACCCCTTAACTGAACTTCCTGCTTCTACTCATTATGGTCATTTTCTATTTTGTCATATTTTGTTGGTACCTATTACAATAAATATCTGAAAGACAGAACTTGTCACCCGTTCTCTCCTGGATCCCCGATGCGGTGCTGATTCAGGGGCCTCCACACTTGAAGGATTCTTGCTGACCATTGGTTGAGTGAGTGAATCAAGTAAACCAAGCAAGCTTTAACAGTCAGATGGGTTATCCCTTTCCTTTTGCCTTCTGACACTTGGGTTTCATGGAGATGAGTCTCTACTGTCAGTTTCCAGCATAAGTGTAGAAAGACTCATTAGTTTCAAAATACTTTGGATATAAAAACTGACAGAGACACAGTTTTTACTCAGTTTTCATTTGAGCATGTGTGGATGGTTTTTCTTGGTAACTTCTAGTCTGTGAACTCATCCATTTATACCACATCTGGGCCCAGGCCAGAGCCTTGGAGTTCTGAGCCTAGGAGGAGGAAGGAGCAGGTGGGCTTAGAGCGCAGGGCTCGAGAGAGAGGCTTTGTCAAATTTTGCTAATGATGTCTGGGATCCCTCTCTCCCTCAGCCTACCAAGGTGATGTCAATGGGCTGTAGCAAGATATTTTACTAGAGAATTCCCATTATAATTTGTTTTCTGTTATCAGTGAAAGAGAAGTCTGTGTGCATTAGCCACATATCAAAGCCACACTTTACCCCAATTTGGAATATAACATTTACTCCCCCTTGATTTAAATTCATGGAGTTGAGTTTAACATCAGGGAAATTGTAGTTCCCAGGCCTATGACATTTCCAAGTGCTGGAGTAATCATAGCCTTGTAGAAAATTAAAAAGGGACTCAGAGATTAATATTCTAATGTCCAATGCATTTGTCTCCCCAAACATCTCTAAGCGAGGGTTGTGCAACTTCCTTATGAATGCTTCCGGTAACAGGGAGTTCTATTGCTACAATGAGGCAGCCCATTTCTATTCTATCATAACTCTAATTCTTATTGGTATTAGTAGTAACATCAGTAGTAAAACATTCTCATGATTTACTTCCAGGAAGGTATTTTCATACCTGTAATGTCTGATTTTCACAAGGTTGCTGGGAAGAGGCCTCAGGCCCACTCCACTACCCCTCTTTCACCCACGAGGAACAAAGGCCTGGCTGGTTCAAAGCTATAAATCTTGTGCAGGGTCTCTGACCCCACACAGGAGGTGATTCCCACTATGCCATAAGTTCCCTTCTTAAAAAACAGCTACTTTTACCTTCAGTTTTTGGGGGGTGAAAACCATCCTAACTGTGGTAAAAATTATCTCTCAGATGCTAACACCAAAATCCATATTAAATATTGACATACTAAAGGCATTTTATTCTAGAGTTTTTATTTTATTTATCTTTCAGAGCATAATTTTAATAAGATTTTTGGGAAGTGCAGATACATGTACTGAGTTCTTACTTGTTAAGAATATCTTTTCCCCCTGGCAAGTGAAAATAACTTGACTGGATAGATTTTTCAGCCTTGAATCTTTTTCCCTTTAAGCTCTACACAACAGTGTACCAGCTAGAAAATGTTCTGGCTCATAGAGGAGTTGATAGCAAAGTTTTACACATGTGAAAACGTTATAGTGGAAATACCATCTGCCTTGGGAGCACATGGGATTGGCACTAAATCCAGGCATGGGGAATCAGTCAATGATTATTTATTATAGAAAAGACATCTTAACTAAGACTTAAGGGATGGATAGGGTTTTCCGGGGTAAGGAGGTGATGAAGGAGCCTTCTAGCCAGAGAAAGCAGTATGCGGAAAGGCCAAGAAATGAGTGAACCCCCCAGAGCTAGATTCTAGAGTTATAGCACCAGGTTTTAAATGCTGGCTCAGTCACTTAGCAGCTATGTGATAAAAAACAAATTACTTACATCCTTTGTGTGTCCATCTATGAAACAGGGATAAGAATGGGAGCTATCTCTAACAGGCTTTGAAGTCATCTCTTCAAGCTGACCTTGGGTGAGGAACCATTCAATATCCTCACATTAGGATCACCCCAACCAGTCACTGCAACCCATTCCTAGAAGAGCTTGGATTCCAATCCAGGTCTTTACCTCTTAGTCTGGCCCTCTTTATGTTGCACCAGAGTTCCCAAGAGGGGCAGCTGGTAGGTTGGAATGATGGTTTTGTTCAGTTACCCCTTACGTTAAATGAAATGCTCTCCTGAGAGCTTATCTCTCCTGCATGTAGTTTAGCTCTTTGGAGTTATCTGGAATAACCTTGCATCCTCTTAAACTTGAGAGGTCTTTGGTAATTCCAGGTAGCCATCTGTCTGCTGCATCTTCCCTTTCCCACAGTAGTAAGTCCCATTTACTTCACTATTCTTATATGCCAACTTATACATACCATCTTCCTCCTTTCCCAGCAGGTGCATTGTAGATCTGATCCTCAGCTTTACCTACTCCCCAGTTTTCACAGAGGGGAAAGTAAACTGTACCAGGAGGTAGGCTTCTGATCATCTGCAGAACTGCACTCCAGTTTGCTACTGTCCTACATACTTGGGACAACCTGACACTGTCAAGAGCACTAACAGGGATGCAGGGCTCTTGACTCTTTTTGTATCCCTTAACATAGGTCCAGAGTCCTGATCCAACCACTGAATGTCAGGACTGGAACTGAACTTGGAGACCATCTACTCCAATATTTTATTATGCAGAAAGGGACCCTGAGGCAGGTAGGTGAAGCAACTTATCCAGATCATGGTGATCTGCCAGTGGTACAGCCAGAATTCAAGTCCAGATTCTCTCACCCTGAATCTGATCCTCTCTATGTTTATCAAATTTCCTGGGACAGCATTTTCCCCCCCTGAATATCTGTGCCAGAATAATTTTCAGCTCAGTTCCACAAATTAGCACTTGCAATATTTATTTCCCAAACCTCAGGAGCTTAATAAGAACCAAGAGTGAATCCCAAAATTAATCCATTATTGAGTGACATGGATTATAACAAGTACAAAGTAGGAGACAGCACACAGAAAAGTAAAACCTGGGAGTGTTTATAGCCTTATGACATCCATTAGGCTGCAACTGAAATTGGGCATGACAGGGCATGACAAATCGTGGGACTGCAAGGGAAGAGCAAGGAGAGAAAATAGTGCAATAGTGCCAATGCCTCAAGTAGCATTTATCACCTGTAATCTGCAGTGTCTCCACCTCCGGAGCGTGTTGTGTGCACAGTGGGTTTCGTTTCAAAGCTGGAGCCCTCACTCATCCCTCTCTGTGGACCTGACACATGTGACTGATACCCAATACTGAAAGAGGCTCTTGGGACCAGCCAAGCCCCTGGTTATGATGGATCTAGATTTTAAACAGGGTTATAATGGATCTAGATTTTAAAAAATAAAATGAAAAAATATCTCTGCAGAGTCATTAGGGAGAGAGCAAGTTGACCTCTTTTTCCTCAACAACAACGAAAAGCTTAATCTTCATTTTTGTGGTTGAGGATGAAGGGATGAAGAGTGCCCCACAGAGATACACAAAATAGGCCGTGAGAATGACCTGTTGGAATGAACTCAGGAGAAATCAATAGCTTCAGTGGAAAGTATTTCAGCCTGAATTTTGTGAACTCTCCTTGGGAGGACGATTCTGAGTCTTTACAACATAGCTACATTGAGGTTGAGATCAAGAGGCCTTGAGAACACTCAGCATACCATCCTTAAGGAGAGCCTGTGGCTTTGAGCCTGTTTGAATCCTGCTACTAGCCTGAGGTCTTGGCTACTATTTGCATAGGTTTAAAATTATCACTGACATCATGGGGGTGCTGTGGGGATCTCATCAAAACTTGAGCTGCACTCTCATGGCCAGACTGAAGCCATACAGACACAATGTCAAGTTCTGCTGATGGGTATGACCATCAGCAGGCTGCACAGCATCTTCCCAGCTTTGCGCTGCAATGGCCCTGAGTGATCTGTCTCCATTTCTTGTAGCTCTCCTCCCCCAATCAATGTGCACTGTTGTTAATTAAATTCATACATTAACACTGTGGCTGTCTCCTGGGCTCCATCCACCAGAGAGCAAGCAGCTTTCTGGTGCCAGGTCAACTCAGCCATTATGATTAGACTAATGAAGGCTGACCTTGCCTCCCAGAATCACAAGGTGGAAAAAAGAACACAAGAGGGACTTAAAGCACCTGGCTGCACCTCCTACCTCTGCCATGCCTATGTTAAATCTTAGTGAGTTGCTCAAGCTTCCCGAGCCTCCCATTTTTAATTTATAGTGATCTTTATGCAGAAGTGTATTTCAGTACTATTCTTGGAGCTTTTAAAAAAATACATACTCTCCCCAGACCAAGACGCTTTGAATCAGAATTTCCAGAGGTGGGCTTGGACAACTGTATTTTACAAAGCTGCATTAGATGCCCCTATTATGAAACATTCTTTATTAAGAATCATAAGCCATTGGGTTATTGTAGAGATCACATAGATATGGGGATAAAGGTACAATCTAAGAAGTAAAGTGCTCTAAAATTTAGTCATTTATTTTATCTGCTGCTTTTCTTCTCTACAACACAGACACAAACACTTTCTAGTTCTTGGTTTTAATATCTCTCTGCTTTCCATATGTGGGAACTTATGTCTTCTTTACTCTTTGAATATTAAGTTCAAGTACTCTATTTTATTCCAGTGCTACTATTTCAAGCCTCTACTTATTCTTTTTTATGAAATAATACTATCCAAAATTTTGTAGTTATGGTTTCTATCTATATCATATTGGTGTATATATCATGAAGCCTAGTGGGATGGGTATTCTTATTTCTATTTTATAGATGAGGACATTAAGGTTGAAAGAGCTTAACTAACTCAGCAAGTGTTGTAGATGGAACATAAACCTTTGTTTTCTAAGTCTAGTTCCCTCTGAGTCACTCTAAAGACACTATGTGAATTTTTATTTATAATTTAAGTGTTAACCATTACCAAGCATGCAAGTAAAGAATGGAATTTAGAGAAACTTTAAAGTCTCTCCCAAGGCTTGGAGGTTAAATAATTCTGGTTGTCTGTTGAAAACCTGCATGGATGATTGAATTCTTTATTTCTCCCTTAGATTTGATGAAATAAATACAGAATTAGTCTGAACTGTGCAGGATCTGGCTCCTCTTCCAGAGAAGAACACAGGCCTGGCCCTGCCTCTTTGAGCATACGCCCTGCTTTCCTCTCTCTTCACTGCAACCATGATGAGCTTTGTTCTCATAACCAGGCAGGAGGGGAAGCACACACAGGAAGGAGCAAGGAAGTTCCTATGCCCCACAGTGAAGGCTCGAAGGGGCTGGCATTGGGTATTTCCTCCTGTCCCCAAGGTTGGTTACAGTTTTGTAATACCCAAGCATTATGCTGAAGTGAACAAGTTTCTCTTGAGGTAAGATCTTGTTATAAACAGAGTTATAAGTATTTTTAAAACATTGTCATTTTTCTCCTCCTCTGGCCAGAAGCACAAGAAAGTTTCTTCTCCATCTTCATAGTGAAAACCTGGTGATGCTCCTGCAGGTCAAACTAATGAAAGAGTGAGAACCCTCTTAAGGCTGGACCCCCTGGATTTTCTACTTCCCAAGCATTGCCTCGATGAGCCTCTAGCAAGTGGCCAAAGACAATGTAAAAATGTTCCTTCCGTAACTGGTTCCAGTGCTGGCTTGTGCTCCTAGGCATTTGGCTCCAATAGGCTTTGATTTTCTGTGTCCACTGTCTAGCTCTTCAGTTTTCAAGGCTGCAGCTGGCCCTGTGACCTGAATTCTCTGATGAATCTGAATTCTCATCATGGATCTGAGAAAAGTTGTTGATTTTCAGTTTGTTGAGCTTTTTCCTCTTTGGTCTTTGTGCCGGTTGGGATTCTTCTGAAAGTGCAGGCTGAGGCAAGAACTTGCTGCTGGTAGTTATTGTGAGAGGTGATTCTTGGGGGCAGGGGCAAGGGATTGGGTGAAGTGAGTCAGAGATGGGAGAAAAGTCAATCAGAGGTGTAACTTTAGCCCCCCTTGTGTGGGTAGTGGTTTGGGGTGGGGAAAGTCACGGCTTTAACATGTCTTCCCCACAGCCTTGGAATGCTACCTGGAGAGTTCTGACTCTGATTTTTAGACCTCTTGTGCTGTCAAAGAAGTGGCTGTCCAGGATGGGAGTCAGAGGCTCTGTTCACAGGTGGCAATGATGGGCTGGGCAGCCTGGGGTTGGTCACACTTCTCTCTGGGGCTCAGCTTTCTCTAATTTCATTGAAGTTCTTTCTGCCCCCTGATATTCAAATGGTTGTGTATGGAGGCAAACCTCAGTATCCCAGATGGACAGTGTTAAGCCTGAAACCAAGCAGGTTTTCAGAGAAATTGTGAGACAAACTGCCCCTTTGAAAACTTGTGAAGTTTTCCTTTAGTTCTTTTGACTTCACACATTTCTTCTGGTTCTTTCAAAGAGGTTCACTTTATTGTCCTTTTAGTGTGATCTTTGATCTCTTGAAAGGTGTCCTCAGCAGGTCAACCTTTGTTCTGAGTAGTATCCATCTCTGGATACTACTTTATTTCACTACTTACAGGATAGCTGGCTATCAAGACAAAGGTGGTATGTGAGTCCTTGGGAAGAGCCCGCCCTCCCAGAGAGGTGCACAGAGTGTGGTTGAGGGGTAGATAGCAAGGCGTGATAGAAATATATATCCCGGCCAGGGCAGATTCTGTTCTGCTCTCTGAGTTCATATATATACATGTTTGTGTGTGTGTATATGCTTATTTGTAGTTTTTTCCCATGCTATAATTTAAAAAAATACTTATTTGTAATTATATTTTGCTGTATATCTAACATGTTTAAAAAAGACTTCACAGTAAATTAGGAAGACCCATGCAATGCAGCAACAAAAACAAAAACATAGCAAACACTTTTGTTTGCTTATTAAGTGCCAATAACTATTTTTAAACTCACTCAGGCCTCACAAAGGCCTTGTGAGGTAGGTGATATTATTACTCTCACTTGGAGAAACCAAGAAACAGCTAAGTTAAGGGACTTGCCCAAGGCTGCTAAGAGGATAAGTGGTGGGCCTAGAACTCTAGCAGGGCAGGCTGACTCCAAATCTATGCTCTCAACTAAGAGAATAAGCTGAGGGAAGTGAGATGTGAGGAAATGAAGGGAGATGCTCTTTACACACCTGTCTGTCCTGCTAGACGGTACGCTGCACCCTGCCTGAGAATAAGGACTAGCAGATTATAGGTATTTGATAAATGAGTTCTTTGACTTTTCCTTTTTCACAAGAGGGATTGTAATTTCATTTTATTTTATGTTAGTTTCAGGTGTATGACATAGTGGTTAGACAATTACATAATTTATGAAGTGATTCCCTGGTGGTTCTGTTACCCACCTGGCACCATACGTAGTTATGACACTATTATTCGTTATATTCTCTATGCTGTACTTTACACCCCTGTGACACCAATGTGCACAGTTATGAAAGCAGCAAGATTTTTGTACAACAGACTATCCCGGAAGGGAGGGAAGCAGGGGAGGGTGCTGCTGCCTCCCGAACAGAGAACATTGAAGTCTAAAAAGCCTGTGAACACAGGCCAATCATATCTGGGATGCAGTAACTGTAGCGGGGCTTCCAAGGACATAAGTGTCCTGTTGTCTTATCGCCTCCATTTGAATTTAAACTTCATAAGGACAAAGCTTGCTTACTAGAATTTCAGTCTCTTTGAGTTAGAACTGACTTTAAAACACATCTAGTCTCAATCCTTCACCTCATGAACAAGAATTCTCCCCATCTTGCCACCAAAATATGGCTCCCACATGTGATTGTGTACTGCCCCCAAGATAATTTACATAGTGAAAGGCAGGGTTAAATAATCCTTTTATTCAACCGGGTGTCCTGCCCTTGGACCCCAGAGATTTTACAAGACCAAACCACTAGCTAAGGATTTCAGTCAAGATGGTTCCCCTAACACTGGTGAGAGTTCACTGGGTGCGTGAGACAAGAGTGGGACACATGTTCCCCCCATCCACCGCCTGGGTCTGCATAAGGGTTTGAGTATCACTGGGGGTGGGAACTGTGTCTTAGTCAATGGTACTTGCCCCAGTGCTGAGTGTAGTGCTTTGCATGATGTGAAATAAGAGAAAGATTAAATAAAAGCTAACATTGGTGCCCCCCGGAAACTAGAACAGAGCTCTGTACTCAGACGTCTCTCAGATGTTTGTCTGCTTACAAACTAGCAAAACTCTGCTGCCTCCTGTCCTCAGAAAAAAGACTTGTCCTGTGTACTCAGACAATCGAAAGTGAAACTTAGTGAAGCTTCAGTTTCAGAGAAAACTGAAACTGTTTTTACTCCCTGCTGCACATCAAGTAAAAGAGAGAGCTTCTCACTAAACATGAACTCCAAACCTCAAGAGAGAATAATTTTGGATGTTAGGACATGGGAAAAGACATTTCAAGAACTGATCCAGCAGGTAAAACCCCGGGCCAGATGGACCCTGAAGTTGGATGAGACTCTTCAGCCAGACTATGTGGCCCAATCGTGGAAGCAATACCAGCAAACAGCGTTTGGCAGGTAGGTGAGACTTGCTTGGTAGTGAACCTTCCTAGGCAAAGAGGCTCACTCAGCTTAGCATTGATTGATGTCTCTGAGAGCTTGTTAAAAGGACAATGTCATGCCCTGGCTGGGTGGCACAATTGGTTGGAGTATTGTCCCATACACCAAAAGGTTGTGGGTCTGATAGTCAGGGCACATATTTAGGTTGTGGGTTTGATCCCTGGTTAGGGCACGTGTGGAAGGTAATCGATTGATGTCTCTTTCTCTCTCTCTCTCTTTCTCTGTTTACCTTCCTCTCTCTCTAAAATCAATAAACATACCTTCTGATGAGGATTTTTTTTTTAAAGAAGCAGAAGAACCAGTACCACTAGGCTTTTCATCCTCTTGTTGTCACAGTGTTCTTTAGAATCTAAATTAGACTTTCGAGCCTCCATTTTTGCTTATCTGAGGAAGTTTTTTCTTTTATTAGATTTCCTCCCCAAGTATTTCTTGAAATCTGGAGGAATATTTCCATATTCCATAAATCTGCCCTCCTATTTCCACACCACCTCATTTGTTCCAGACTGCCTCTATCTAGTGCCTTCTGCTATCTCCCATCAGTTCCCACTGGCTTTCCCAGGCTGCAGCAGCCCTGCTAGGCTTGTTTGGGAACAGCCCTGGGTTGGGGCCTTCCATTAAAGCCCCAAGAATTGATGAATGCCAAGCAGTCACTTTGAATATTGCTTTACTAATAAGCTGGGGATAATAAAAGCGAAATATGCTACAAGGATGAAATATAAACCCTAGTGCCAGGAGTCCCTAACTAATGCCTCTCTCTTACTGGCCATCTTTCTCTTCAGCCTCCAGTGAGACTCCAGGTGGCAGGAACCAGCTCCCTTGCCCATGTCAGGAGGGTGAGAATGGCTGACCTGGACAATCAAGTCTTTTCTTTCGATGTAGCACTCAGGGACCTTCCCTCTACTTCCCACCTCACCTGCTTCCCTGCATGCCCCTACCCTGCCTCAGGTATCCTCTGCTCCATCCCGTAAGGATTATTAGCCATGCCATGCATTTTCAGGCTTCTATTCCCTTGTCCATCATTTTCACTTGTTTGGAAGACCCTTCCCTTTCTCCCTCTTTATTCATCCTTTAAAACCAACTCAAGTGCCACCTGATCCTTAAAGCATTTTCTGCTCTTCCTAAAGCAGAGCAAGGTTTCCTTCACCATTTCCATATGACAATGCACATATATACACTTAATTTATGTATAATATATGTATCCATAACATGTATGTATTTCTCACATATTATAGAGCATGTATAAAATATAGGGAATGTACATAATATTTTTAGTGGCAGAATCCACGATTGAAGTGAAGCCTCTGGGGTGCTGAGGAACAGTGCTCAAGGCGCTGGCCCGAGCCCATGCAGCAGTCCTTCTGCTCTGCTTCTTAAGCCAGTGAGCTGCGGAAGTGTCTCTAACCAGCCAGGGCTGCTTGAGGCACTTCCCCAACAGGAAGGCGCTTCTCTTGTTCAGATGAATTGATTTGATAGTCAATCTGAGATAGGATAAGCAACTTACCAACGTACCATTGAAAAATATCAACCCGTTTTTCAAGAGCATTTTGTCGTTTGCAAAGTGCTTTCACACGTGCCATATCCTTTAATGAAGCCAATGTAATCTTTGAATATTTTTCACCTGATTGATATAAAAATTGAGGCTTTGAGTAGGGAAGTACTTTCTCCAAGGTCCCCCTGATGTAAACTATGTACTAGGGTGTCCAACCCAAGTATTATGACCCCCAGGTCCTAAGTCGGTTTTTCTAGGTGCAAAAGTAGCCACATTGCTCATTAGAGGTGATGCTGTATAGTAGGTAAATAAACAAGGTTGACTTCAAAATGTCTGGGGACTAAAACATGACTATACTATTACTTACCTTGTATGTTCTTGAGTAAGCTTTATCACCCTTATGACTCAATTTCCTCATCTAGATACTGGGCTCAATGATGCCTTCCTTTGTGAGAGGAGGGCTTTAAAGAGGAAATTGGATAACACTGTGAAGCACCAATTACAGTGCCTGCTTCAAAATAGGCACAGCAGTTCACCCTTATGCATGGTTTCACTTTCTGTGGTTTTAGTTAACCAGAGCCAACTGTGGTCCAAAATATTAAATGTCAAATTCCAGAAATAAATAATTCAAAAGCTTTAAATCATATGCTGCTCTGAGTAGTCCAATAAATCTTGTGAAGTCCCACTCCAACCTGCCCAGGATGTGAATTATCCCTTTGTCCTGCATCTCCACACGGGATATGCTCCCCACCCATCAGCCACTTAGTAGCCTCCTCGGTTATCATATCTGTTGTCATGGTATCACAGAGCTTGTGTTCAAGAGACCCTTATTTTAGTTCATCAAAGCCCCAAAGTGCAAGAGTAGTGATGCTGGCAATTTGGGTATGCCAAAGTGCTTCCTTTAAGTGAAATGGTGAAAGTTCTTGACTTAATAAGAAAAAAAAATGTATGCTGAGGTTGCTATGACTTATGATAAGAATGAATTCTTCTATCCATGCAATTGTGAGGAAGGAAAAAGAAATTTGTGCTAGTTTTGCTGTCACATCGCCAACTGCAAAACTTATAGCCACAGTGCATGGTAAGTGCTAAGTTAATATGGAAAAGACATTGCATTTGTGGTTAAGAGACATGAACAAAATTATATCACAATTGACTGCAATGTATTGTGCCAGAAAGCTTTGAGCCTGCAGGAAGACTCCAGCAGCCGATCCCTGAAACAGTGGACATTTACTGCAAGTAAGGGATGGTCATACAGATTCAGGAATAGGTTTGGGCTAAACAATATAAAAATTGCTGAAGAGTATTAGTTATAATTGTTCTATTTCATTACTAGCTATTGTTGTTAATCTCCTGCTGTGTCAAATTTATAAATTAAACTTTATCTTAGGTATGTATATACAGGAAAAAAGTACATTCGTGGCTTGGTACCACCCACAGTTTCAGGCACCCACTGTGGGGGGTCACGTATGTCTGCAGAAAAGTGAGGTCCACTGTACTGCGTAAGAGTTTTCTTTGACCATTGTGAGGACTAAATTTTGCTGGCAGATGGCAGAAATGTTTTTCCTAGAGATGTCTCACTGGCAAAGAGGCAGACTTAGAGTCATGTATGAGCGGAAGCTCAGCGGGTCACAGAAAAAAAAGCTTTATTGGAAACACAGTTTCTCTTATTCTCATTGGTCAATTTGTCAATATCACAGACACTTTTTCAAATGGAAAGGGGTCTTAGAGACCAAGGCAGGACATTTCCCTAGCTAACAATCAACTGAGGGAACAATGGGCTTCTTCCTTCCATCTGCAGGTTCCAGTGTTCCTCATGCAAGCGAAACTGGGCTTCTGCTCAAGTAAAGATCCTATGTCACATGCACCTGGAGCTTCGGAAGTCCCAGGGTCAGGTGCTTATGCGGCTCTTTGGTCAGAGGTGCCAGAAGTGTTCCCGGTCTCAGTTTGAGAAGCCTGAGTTCTCCTCAGATAGCACCATGAGGATTTTGAAAAATCTGGTGCGGCGCATTCAGGAGAAATACTACGGAGATGGTGTCAAGAAGTATTCAGAGATACCGGTGATCCCGGAGGTGCCTTTGGAAGGGTCCCATGACACGGCCAATTGTGAGGCATGTGTTCTGGGCCTTTGTGTTTGGAGCTCACAAAACTGCATGACAAAACCTCTCCCCTACGTGGAGATTGGGAGCTCTCTGCCTCACACTGGTGACATACGTGGACAAAACAAAGCTAGGAACCAGTCAGCTGGAGCAAAGGAAGCTCGGGGGAGTGGGCATTCCTTTGAGCGTAAGATGTCAGGGCCCAGCCATGCCACTGCTGGAACCCAAGTGCCTGGGGCAGGCACTCAGCCCAAACAGGAGATAGGCCGACAACCCACGAGGGGGGCAGACCGGCAGGCTGCACGTAGAACAGGGTCTCAGCCCATCCAAGTAGCAGGATCACTTTCCCCAGGGTGGACAGACCTACAGCCCACAAGGGCAGTAGGCCCATTACCTTCAGTGAAGGCAGATTCGAAATCCACCTTGGTGACAGGACAACAGACCCCTCAGAGGACATCCTCTCAGGCTCTAAGGGGGACTGGCCAACAGTCAAAACAAGAGACAGGTTCAGAAGCCACACCACGGGCGGGTCTTCCGGCTACAAAGGGGACAGACCCACAGCCCACACGGAAAGCAAGTCCCACAGCTACACATGGATCTGGAAGCTTCAGGGGAACTCAAGCCGCCTGGGGAAGCCAGGACAGGTATTCACACAGAGCGCCTGTTCCAGACAGCTCTTCCAGATCCTTTAATTTAATGGCACCACCTAACTCTCATGGCCAGAATAACTTACTCAAGTTGGGCTGTATCATCTGTGTTGCTGTTTTTTGGGCCTTGGTTGGAGGCAGATACTTTAAATAGAATGATGAAAATAAGCTTGTCTTTTCCCTCTTGCTTTAATTTCATGGTAATCAATGAACCAATATGACAAAGAATTTGCTTTGAGACCAAGCAGGGTCAAGTTTGTAGACTAGTCCCTGGTTTCCTGGACTTCCTTTGCAGGTAGCCTAAAACATGACCTAACAGATAATAGGCCCAATAATAAATATTTGTGGAATAACTAAAAGGTGTTCGTTCATTTATTCAGTCATTCATTCATTGGTATCAATATATATAGACTGTATTTTCACAAGAATTTGGGGTCATGAGTGTTATTAGAAAGTTATTTTGTAGGCTGAATAATGGTCCCCCAAAGATGTTTATGTTCTAATCTCCAGAACCTACAAATCTGTTACTTTGTATAGCAAAAAGAACTTTGCAGAGGTGATTAAGTTAAGGATCCCAAAACTGGGAAATTATCCTACATTATCAAGATGGGCCCAATGTAACCACAAGGGACCTTATAGGAAGGAAGCAAGAGGATCAAAGTTAGGAAAAGGAGATATAATGATGGAACAAGAGGTTGGAATGATGTGTTTTGAAGACGGAGGAAGGAGCCATGAGCCAAGGAATGCAGGCAGCCTCTAGAATCTCATAAACTCAAAGGCACGGATTCTCCCTTAGAACCTCCAGAAGGAGTCAGCTCTGCTGACACATGACTTTAGTTCAGTGAGACTGATTTTAAACTTCTGACCTCCAGAATTATAAGATAATAAATTTCTGTTGTTTTAAGACACTAAATTTGTGGTAGTCTGTTACAACAATAAGAAACAAATACAGTTATCAACAGTACTGCAGGGATCAGGCTATTATGTTTTAAATATACTCCAGTTTTAACAAGGAAAAGAGCATTTTATAAATGAATAATATTTTCCTGGCTGGGTGGCTCAGTTGCCTGGAGCTTGGCGTATCATCCTACAAACCAAAAGGTTGCAGGTTCAATTCTCATCATGGCACACACCTAGGTTGTGAGTTCAATCCTCAGTCAGGGAGTGTACAGGAGGCAACCAATTGATGTTTCTCTCTCACATTGATGTCTCACTCTCTTCCTCTCTAAAAAAAAATTTTAAAAGTAAAATAAAATAAAAAAATAAAATTTGTATAACCATCCCCCTGTTCTTTCTCTCCTACTTAAAGCCATCCAATATTTCCAACCTAAAGAGATTACCTTTGATTTTTTATCTTCAAGCTATCATATGCTCTCCCTTCTTCCAGCATTGGATTGGGAAGAATATAAGAACTTGCCAGTCCTGAGATGTTGAGATGCATGGTGACATCTTTTGCTCCTTATTTCCATCTACTAGGCATTTCTACAAGGCTCACTTTTCATTTCCTCTTAGGTCACTCTCACCAGCACTCCCCTCTTTAAAATGTCACTCTGCCCAAACCACCCTGCTGAATTTCTGCATTCCTCCTGTTTTCATACTTTTTGGTTCTTTCACACAAAACATAGTCTGGGTACTAGACACTTTACCTCTAGCCTGGTTATGCTTATGATGTGGGACAAGTCATTATCCCTGCCTGGGCCTCAGTTTTTCCATCTGTAAAACAAATTAACATCTTCCAATGAAATATAAAGGATTAAACACATGTATTTCCCACTAATCTGTCTTGAAACCCCACTGTCCATAAAAGAGGAAAAAAGGCATCAATACACAAGGTCAAAGAGAATGGGTTGAAGCTAGAAAGCTGATAGATTAATGATAGGCAAGTGGCTTATCAGAGTAGAGACATCTGAAAGAGAAGTTAGGTAAGGGAAAACTGAGGTGCAAGGCAATTCATGCAGCACAGTTTCAGAGGGCTTAAAAACAGTAGGCAACAAGAAGCTGTGAAGGTGGGACCTAGGAAGGCTGAAGTAGGAGGACTGGCTGAATGCCTGGACCCCAAGTTTCTTTCCCCCATTTCTAAGTGGCCTAGTAATCACTCTTAACTTACTCTAGGGAGTTTGGGGGTTTATACTCTGAAGGCATTGACAAGGGGGATTCTGGGCTCAGGGACCCAGGCATGGCTCAGCAATCAGAAACATTGTGAAGGTCTACATGCTGACTAGTGGGACTCCCTTGGCCCACTACCAAACCTAGGAGCCAACCTTGTGTCCTACCCACCCAACCCTCAAACACACGGGAGAATGAATGGTATCTCTTAGGGAAAACTGATCAGTTCAAGAGAAAAAAAATACATACAGTGAAATGGGAGATCATAGGGAGATTCCTCCAATGGACTGACCAACTCAGATAGCTCCAGGGTAAACCCATCAGATGCTAAGACCCTGCAGAGCCTCCAAGTCAACTTTTTAGTGTCTCACAATTGCATTTGGACAGATAGCCAAGGGAGTATCAAATATTTGATAAATTCCCCAATGTGAAGGTAAAAAAGAAGAAATAAAGGTTAAAAATGGGAAATCAGAATCAAAATAGATAATTCAAGGATAAGAAGACAAAAATATTTAAAAAGTAAAACTAGTATTGATACCTCAGAAAGATAAGAGAAGGTATAATATTTATGAAAACTAATTGAACATGATCCTCTGGGACAGCCTCAGGTAGGACATCTCCCTGTGGCTGAAAGCAAGTCCTTGGAAGGTCTCGGCTACAAGCCTACACCAGGCCATGCTTCCAGAAGGTGGGGAAATGAGTGATCTAGTCCTGAAAGAGGGATCTGGGGAGCATATCACAGCCTCCATCCACTACAACCCAGGCCTTGAACCACTTGAATCTATTCCCTAGGTATAAAAAGTTCTGCATCTAGGAAAAGGTTCTTCAGTACTTTTATTTTTCCTGAAAAAAAACAAGAAAGAGGGAAATTTAGTGGGCAATCGAAGCCCACTACATCTGGTCTTGGGATGGCAACTGGATACTCCTGATCTCCCTTTACTACCCATTCTTGATTCCCCTTACCTTGGCACCTCTGCTGTTTAGGTGGCTTAACTAATGGGGTTATCCAGACCTTCACCCATGAGCAGTTTCAGCCCTTGGTCTCAACTCAAGGCTTTTCTCAGTTTGTGGCACCTGCATTTGTCCATCTGCTGTCAAAATTGGACAGGAAAGTACCAAGAGATGCCCTAGTGGAACACTTGGGTGATGAATATATTCTTCTTACCCACACTGTGTAACAGCAGTCTATTTCCTTTTGATGATCAGGAGAGTGACTCTTTTTCTTGCCTGTTGATCTCTCAGCAAAAGATCTCTGAAAAGACCAGTCATAGCCAGTCATGAGATTCTTGCTGAGTTCTTAGTGGAAGCATTCCCCATCTGGGATCTCCAGACTTACTGAACTTTGAGTTCTGACTATGGGACACACAAAAATGACAGCGGATTTAACATGGGTAATGGTAAATAAACTAGCTCCTACTTTCACCTCTTGATTTCCAGGCCTATATATTTCACCTATTATGGGTGACACATCATATAATGGTCATTAATTCAGGATGTATAACATCCTGATGGATGGTGGCTCATTTCACAAGATAGCATCTCTGAGCTGTACCAAAACTGCATCTTTAAGAGGCTATATCATTAATTTCCCAGGCTGGCAGCTTCTGGGTGATGTTGTATTTGATAAGACCAGGAAATCCTCTGGTCTATCACCTCTGCTGTAACTGTTTCATTGTAAATTTGACCATTTATCTAATGTGATAGTATGTGATGTATTAGTTTGTTAAGGCTGTGAGAGAATCTGTCCCATGCCTCTCACCTAGCTTCTGGTGGTTTGCTGACAATCTTTGAAGTTCCTCAGTATGTAGAAGCACTACCCTGGTATCTCCTTTGCCCATCAAAGGTCATTCTTCACATGTGTATGTCTGTGTTCCAAATTTCCCTCTTTTATAAGGATGCCAGTCAAATTGGATTATGAGCCTAGCCTACTCCAGTAAGACCTCATCTTAACTAATTACATCTTCAACAATCCCATTTTGAAATAAGGTCACATTCTGAGACACTAGAGGGTAGCACTTCAGTAGCGGAGTTTTGAGGGGACACAGTTTGATCATAACATGTGGAATCCTGGGTTTGTGGATCAAATACTCCATAAGCCCTTGGAGACTCATGCTGGCTGAAGTCCTACCAGCAAGAAATGCAAGCCCATATCAGAATATGTGCTGATTCTAGTAAAGATGAATTACTGTCCCTTTAAGAATGGAAGGAGTATAATGCATATACTATCCTTGACTGAGGCTGTAGTGCAGCCAGTCCATTTTCGACTTTTACCACAAAACCATTGGGGAACCAAGATTGACCTTCTCCTTCCCTTGTTGGCTTGTGTTAGGTGATAGAACCCCACCCTCACCTCTGCCCCACCACCATGCCATCAGGTATGAGCTGAGGGAGAGGCACTGGTGCACCAGTGGTGGCCAACATGGGGGTTGGGCCACAAGTTCACCCAGTTCACTTGTATTCTCTAGCCTTCACTTGTGGTCATTCTGGCTACAACACTTCCATATTCTGATGAGCTGTGTTGGATCTGCTCAACCTTTTAACTTAATGGGCCTTTCAGAACCTTGAGTATGATGGGCATCTCTGGTCACATCATCTTTTGATATCTCATGATCAGGAGTTTTACCTCTACTACCACCAAATAGCATGTTGGAGTTGTGTTTTAAATGGCATATAATTCTCTGATTCAGATTGCATGGCCTTGCCTCAGAATACAAATGTTATAAATTGTGTTTCTTTAACTTGGTATTGCCATAAATACCACATGGCACCATTTCCCGGTACAGACAACTACAATATCAAAGTGTCTGCTGAGTTGTAAACACCACATGGCCCATATGACAGAAATGCTTGCATAGCATTGTGGACCTGCTGCAGAGCCCTTCCCTATTCAGACCACTCCAATCAGCAGCTTTCTCTATTTTAGTAAATGAATCAAAGTGTGGACTACCAGGTACTATGCTCCATTTTAGTGATGGGAGGGTCAAGATACAATAAATGACCTTTACTTTGGAAATGTTATCCTGGCATGTTCCAAATTAATGCACCTTTGAAACTTTCAGGATGCAGCAGGGGATCACTTTCAGGTTTATTTGTCCTCTGGAGCACATGTGTCTTACCAAGGTCTCGGATGCATTTGCCACTTCTTACCGATCTGCTCTGATTGACATGATGTCATTGATACAGTGAACCAATGTGATGCTCTGCAGAATGTCCAGATGGTTCAGATTCTGCAGATTACATTACGATGCAGGATGAGAGAGTTAACATGGCCCTGGGACAAAAGTGTAAATGCAAGCTGCTATCTTCTCTATGTGAATACAAAGTACTTCTGATTATCTTTGATAGGGTTAAAAAAGAATACATTCAATCAGATTAATCTCCATATACCATGTATCTGAAGCAATGTGCATTTGCTCTAGCAAAAATATCACTCTGGCATAGCAGTCAAAATTGGGACCTCTTCTTGGTTGAGTTTGAGATAGTCTAATGTCCTTCTCCAGGGTTTGATTGGTTTCTGAGGGGCCAGACTGGTTAATTAAACAAGAATGTGCTGGAGATCACCACCTCTGTATCTTTCAGGTTTTAAGGGTGGCTCTAATTTCATCATTATTATATTAAAGGGCTGGGCTCCAGGGAAGTTGAGGTCTGGATTCACTAGGATGGCGGGTTCAGAGGGGACGAAGGGGCAGGCTGGGCCTTCCACATCCCTGTCCTCGGCTCCTCCTCCTGCATCTCCTCTCTCCCTGCTGTGGAGTAAAGCAGGAGTGTTCACCCTGGCCTTTCCTTCCTTTGGCTCTTTTTCTTGCCTGGGATGTGAACCTGGAGAGAACAGTGTCCCAAAGATTCAAGTGTTTTATAAAGAGGTATGTGGCCCATTTGGAGTTGGTCTTTCTTTTCAGGAATACAAATGTTCTTGTCCCCAAAAGTTCTTGGAGAAATTTGTTTTTAACTGGAGGAGAGGATACCCCAAACTCTTTGCTATGTAAAGGAGGAAGGTATTTAAAAAAATAGACCCGCTCCAGGTGTCAAATAGGTATATTGCTAATTGATTTAAAATTACATTTCCAGGGTAACCACATCCAAGCATTTGATGATTTTTGTTTCTATGGCACCTTGTCAGCACCAAATAAATATTATGTAATGTGTTGAGCCCAAATTACAACCATCCACCCCCAACACCCCATCTCCAGCACATTCCACAAGCTGTATAGTTGAGGAGCAGGGTGGGCCAGGATGTGCCTGGGAGCCTGGGAATCATGACTTCATCCCCCTGCTAAGAATTAGCCTAAATCCTGATATAGAAGACTAGAATGTTACTGAAAACAAGAAAGGAGTGGAGAGAAGTACAGCAGTACTTCACCAAGCCATGAGCAAGTATTATCAGTCAGGCCACGCAGGCAAGCTGGGATCAGAAGAGAACCATATTTATTTCATGAACATTGTAAGCACTGAGATGATTCTCAGGCAAATGAAGATCTGACCTGGGAACACTCAGGAAAACAAAAAACAAAAAACTCCTGTTAACAAACCCATCATCCTCTAAAATGGAAATTTTTTCTATGTGTTGATTATTAACTATAGATCAAGACCAAAAGCTATGGATTTCAAGAAATGCTAAATGCATCCAGTGGCCTTTCTTGTCCCGCCTTTCTTGTGCTCTGCCTCCATCTACCCTTCACTTCCTTAGCCCTGGTGAATTCAAGGTACTTCCAGCTGGAGTATAATGGCTGAACATCCTCAGGCCAAGGAGGCAGAGGAAGAGAAGCCTCTGGAGGTTCGGAAGGGCAGATTCCTCAGACGTCAGAGCCGGAAGTGGGTTTAGAGCCCTGGGAGTGAGGTGAGAAGCAACTGACCCCGGCTGCCTCCACAGAGGCCAAAGACACCAATTTCCATTTACAATGTCAAGAAGGTGAGCACTCGGTGGGGATGCCTTACTCTCCAGATTAAACTAAAAGCCTGGGGATGCAGAGCTTGAAATTTTTGAGGTTTGTAGTGGGGAGCAGACGATAGTTGGGGAAGGGAGAGGCAGGGGAATGGAAGTAAATCAGGAAAAACATTGTGGTCTGGTTCCTAGGAACTTCTAAACAATCTTAGACCTGCTGCAGGTGAGCAGAGCAGTGTTCTAGTGTGATCTGACCACCTTTCTGGGGGCTGAGTGACAGGGAGTGGCACTGTTGGGCACTGATTCTCCACAGCAAAGAGTTAGAGTGGCCCTTTCTCTGGAGACCCCGGGAAGCTGGGAAAGAGGGTCCCAGGTGACTTCGTGGTTCAGACACCTTAGACTGGGCCTTTAGAAACCCTCTAGTCCTAATGTATTGTTTTTTTAACAGATATGGAAACTAGATACTTGGAAGCAGGAGTGAGTTAATTGCCTGTTAAAGATTCATTTTCAGAAAAGTACAATCATGTCTCTCATACAGATGTTAAATGAACAGGTTTCAAAGTTTTTACTGAGCTCATTAATTAATGAGGAAAGTAGTAAGATTTAAGACTGGCCCGAAGAGCATATGAAAAGCTTTGTACAAATAGGCAATTGAATGGCTTGCTGGGTTATAAGCTATTCAAAAACTGGGTTATGTTTAACAGGATCATAAACTGTAAACTTTGAAGCTATAAGTTTCATCAGGAAGAAATTATTTGCATTTCTACTGAACAGACTTCTCCAAATGAGCCTCTGCCTTAAGATGAGGTAAGACAGTCCAAAAAGTCCAGTGTTGAAAGAACACCCAATAATCTCTTTCACCTATTCCTAAGGTTCAGGTAATATTTTGAATGTGTCCAAGATGAACTGGTAATTGCTAGCAGATGTAGGATAGTAACTGAAGTCTCATTATATCCAACCCAATAGTTTTGTCTTTGCAACACAATCCAGAAAGACCAAGATGTACAAGAGCCAAATTGTTACTTAGAGAAAGTGCTGCTTAGGGAAGTGGTTTATTTCCTTCTCCAGACCACTCCACTCCACCCACTCCGCTCCCCTTAGCACGCTGCGTCTGCAAACGCTGACCTGTGAGGAAGCTGCCTAGGGTCGTCGTCTCCACATTCTCCAAACCCAAGGTGAGGTCTCCATACGCTCTGTCCCTGCAGCAGGATTCCTTAATCACCCCATCACCACCTCCACACACTTAGTCCTCATAATCCAGTCTTTCTGGGCTCCTTTTCTGCATATTCTCAGTTGGAACCTTCGTTAGAGGCGTTCGAGTGAGGCTAGATGACACCTTGGCAGAGACATTAACTACAGGGATTTAAGTACTGAATGTGCTGGGTTGGCATAGAGATCTGTTAAAGTCCTTCCAGTTCTTAAACTCAAGAATTCTGTAAGAGTTTATTTCCCAAATGGGAGTGAGAACCTGCGTACAGGCACACCTCAGAGACATTGCGGGTTCGGTTCCAGAACACCACAATAAAGCAGTATCGCAATAAATCAAGTCATAATCTTTTTGCTGGTGGAGGGTCTTCCTTTCAGTTTATAAAAAATACAACACCTGTGGGGCACAATAATGTGAAGCCCAATAAAACAAGGTATGCCTACACGGACCTAGGAAGCCTTAGGTGGGTTGGCAAAGCTGTGAGCAATTTTTTGTTTTAGTAAAACTCTAATTTCTTGGCTCTTGGTGAAAGTGAATACTAATGCCCCCCTTCCGGGAGGGCTCTGAAGTAATGGAGTTTTTCTATTTGCGAAGAGATTTGGGAGCCTGAGGTGAGTGGCACTGTGCGCTGCTCACCGACACCCCTTGTGGGTGGCAGAGTTAGAAATAATTTCATCACCAGAGTCCATCGGACTTGCCAGTGTCTCTCTAAACTTGTCCCCTTTTTTGGTAATCATTTTGTTTGCCTGTCTGAAATGGCATTCAGGTAGATAAAGAATGAGTGTAGTGCAGGGGTAGCTATTAACCATTCAAAAGATAACATGATGGGAATGAATCATCCAACCGTATGCCCTGCCCCAATTCTTAGGCTGGTTTTACATTCCTTGTATCCTCTAAATAAAGAGAGAAACTCTAAGGATAAGTTCCTTATGCCTAGTAAAACCGTCATAATACTTAGAACACAAGTCTGGGACGGAAATGGGAACCTTTTGCAAATGCTGTGCTGAAATTCTAATTTTGTTCTGTGGCTCACAGTATATTAGGGCCAAAGGAATGAGAGATCAGCATTATGTAGGCTGAGAAATGAAGACCCACGGAAGAAACAATTTCCCCAAGTTCACACAGCTCTGTTAAGGTATTTGTTTTTTGTGATTTAGAGGGGATGTGGCAGAAGGAACGAAGCTCTGAGATGTATGGGCTAGTACTGTGTCTATTGAACTGTGCCACTGGTGAGGGATATTTCTCTGAGGCCTGAGCTATAAAATAAAGCACATTGAAAGGAGTAATTTCAGCCCTTTTTCCTCTTCACTACATGTATTTTGCTCACAGCCCCCCAGAACCTGCTGTGGTCTCCTGCTGACCCATTCCCAAGTTTCCCCATGGGCTGTTTCCTTACTTCTCCTCAGAAATAATAATAAAGTAGCCATTTTTATCGAACGCCCATGGATGTGGCAAGCTCAGAGCATTCCATTTCTAGTATCTCAACTAATCTTCACAACAACACTGAGACTAGTACTGTTATTCTCACTTGGCAATAGTGAAACTGCAGCTCATTGGGTACTGAGATTGAG
The DNA here is from genome assembly GCA_004027475.1 of Anoura caudifer. Lineage (NCBI taxonomy): Eukaryota > Metazoa > Chordata > Mammalia > Chiroptera > Phyllostomidae > Anoura > Anoura caudifer. Next base: position 89,778 of record PVKU01000676.1, on the reverse strand, counting down.
TCCCCAAGACCCCAGAGCTGTTGACAGAATAGCTGGGTGTCTTACTCCGAAGCTCTGCTCTTAAGTGCTGTGGTTTGCAGTCTCCCACACTTAGTACCGTCTTCTCCAGATCATCCCTTCTCTTACCTGGCTTTCCTCTCTAGTGACTGAATTCCACTTTCAGGTAAGTGGGGACAATTTTCATTGAATCCAAGTTGAAATCAGAAAAATCTGAAATAGTGTAACCACAGAACCAGTTGAAACTGGTCCTATTCTGTTTAAAGAGATACTAAGTTGCTTTTCAGAGACAATAGAATGAAACTGCAAGTCATGCAGCCGAAGTATGCACAGAGAAGAGACCTTTGACCTCTAGCTGCACCTGGAACCAAAATATCCCCACTGTCCACCCCTACCCCATGGAAGCAAAGAACATAACTGAACTTGAACACCCGACCTCTTTCAGAAGCAAAGGGTTCTTTGTCCAGGAAGATTCTGTGTTGACTTCTTTCACCATAAATGGCCAAGCTCCAAGTTATCCAATGAAGCTTTTCCCTCCTGTTCCCTATACCCTTAAAAACCCACCCCAAACCTGAATCAGGAATGTGGGCTTTTGTGCTTTAGCTTTGAATTCTCCTGGGTGGCGCCATTCGTAATAAAATAGCCAGTCTTTCTCCAGTGAAATTCTCCGTGTTTAGCGTTGACTGTGCTAGCGCTGGGTGGATGAACTCTTTCTGTTCTGTAACAACAGACAAGAGAATGGGACAAGTTCAGCGTCAAGAGAGACCCAAACTTCTGAGTTCGTGGATATTGTGGGTTTCTGCCTAGCATTTGTTCTCCACTTTCTCCTTACAGAGCATCGATTTATTTTAGGGACCCACTTTTATCTCACAAAGCTCACATGCTTCACTTCCAGCTGCCAAGAAAGGCATGGTTTACCCAAGTGAAATCACATTCTTCTGCCAGTGACTGGTTCATAAACAAGGGTCTGACATGCAGCTGGTCACTGAGATGCAAGAAAGATTTTGCAGAGGGCTTCTGGGAAAGGCCTTCCTCACTTTTCCAATAGAATTTCCATTTTTTGTGGAAAGCTTGTGGCCAGGTTTGAAGTCCAAAATGTCCATAGCTAACTCACTAGTAGGCTGATGATGAACCCTCAGAGGAAGGCAGAGCCAGGGCTATCAGCCTGTGTGAACCCTAAGTTTGCCTTATGCTGGACTTTGTCATAGCACCCTGTCTGTTTAAGCCACATGGAATCCAGGGATTAAGATGATGTACAGTGTCAGGTGGGTGCTGGACTGATGGGGGGAACACTCCATAAGTTATATAAATATCTAAACACTAGGCCATACACCTGAAACTAATATAATGTTGAATGTCAACTGTAATTAAAAAATTAAAAAAAAAATTTAGCTCATCAGGGGAGAAGAAAAGAGTCAAACAGACAATCCAATGGAAACATCAATCTAGAAGAGCTGAGTATGGCCCTGGCCAGTGTGGCTCAGTTGGTTGGATGTCACCCGGAAAAGCGAAAGGTCACCAGTTCAATTCCCAGTGAGGGCACATGCCTGGGTTGCAGGTTCAGTCCCCAGTCAGAGTGCATTCAGGAAGAAACCAATTGCTCTTTCTCTCCCATTGACGTTTCTCTTCCTCTCGTTCTCCTTCCCTTCTCCTCTCTCTAAAAATAAATAAAATTTTAAAAAATAAAAGTAAAATAAAAGAGATGGGGAGGGAAGCAGAACACTCTGCAAAGCAACAGGAGGGAACTCGAACACACCAGTACAAAGGAAGGTGCTGGGAATGGAAAGTCTGAAACAAAGCCTCCGGGAATTTTGAGAATCTGGTGCATTTTTTTCTGGGACTGTTTGTGGAGCAACTGATCTGATAAATACTGGTTTATTCTGACTCCTGAAGTTCTCTTTTTTCTTGTCTCAGTCCAAATCCCACCCATCCTTCACATACTGGCTCGAAGTTGACCTCCCACAGGAAGTCTTTGCATTTGCACTGGGACTTATTTCTTCCCTCTGCGGATTTCCTGGGGACCTCTCCTCTCTACAGGCTATCTCTCATGCACAGGCTCTATGCATCCTTGGATAAGAGTCTTATCTTTCAAGAACAAATGAAGTAGTATGTTTCCATGTTTCTTCCCTCATGGAACTGATCCCAGAATTATTCCTAGAAATCACAAGAAAGTAAATATGTTTACACATGATAGTATGCTAAAGTTCACTAGTGAAATCCTGTCAGCCTGGATTCAGAGTGCTGCCCGCCCCCTCTTCCCCCACCCAGCGCTTCATCATACTGGGCTGTCACACAGCTCTGTTCAAGGGGAGGACCCCTCTTCCATTCTCAAGCTGTGCTAAGAAAGGCCACAGCCCTGGCTTATAGAGAAGTTCCTGGAAATGGTGGGAGAGGGTAAGGACAACAGAAGCCACTTTACCTCGTCAAGTTTTGGAACCGTGGAATATGAGAGCTGAAGAAAGTTAAGTCACAGAGCTACATTTTCCTTTCAGCAGGGGAAACCCTGGCAGAGGAAGAAGGAACCGTCCAAGGATTTCCCGTTAAAGTGACATTTAAACAATCACCCTTGAATGGATGGAAAAGTCTGAGCAACCTGTCCCATTGTTTTCTTAAACGTGCCTCTTATTTATTTTTGATGTCTCTTTATCACTAAAAAGCTGGGTAATTTGATGGTTTCCTTTTTGGTTTCTAAATAAGCGGCCATTTTAAGAGCAATCTTCACTCACATTTCTCTATAGTTTAAAAACCATTTTTATAACCTGGTCTTCCTTAACATTGTTTTCTGGAAGTAGGGATTGCTGCTTTTACTTCGGAAAGACAGACACAGTCTAGCCTGTCCAGGGCCACACTTCAGATTCAGGTCCGGAACGCCATCTCCTTTGGCCTGCTCCCACACACTCTCCTCTCTGCGCACTTGCAAATCATGAATTCTGCAAACCAGTGTGATGCCTGTGGTGGTTCCAAACCTCAATTTCCCTCATAGTGGCCGAGCCCTGGCTTTTTGTCAGCCTAACTCTAATTCTAGATGTTGGGTCTAGACCCTACTTGTCTTTAGTTGACTGTGAGACCTTTTTAATGAGGTGGCCAGGAAATACTGCCCAGTGCCTTCAAATATTAATAACTTCATTTGTTTCCAAAACTTTGAACGACATGAAAATTAATGAGTGTGCTGATGAAAATCAATTGTCGTTTACAAAAGGTTCTCTAGAGCCATCGTGTAGAAAATTATGGGTTGTTTTGTTTTTTGGAGGGAGCATCTGGGATAACATATTTCTAGCTAAAGGGTATGTTTTGATTATATTTATGATGTAGAAAATGGAGACTTGGTAAAAACCTTCTAATCCTTTGTTTTGAAGAAAGATGAAGTTTCGAGAAAAATAATCCCAAAGAATGAAACCCAAAAGAATCATTTTTTAAATTTACTTTTATTTTTTTGTATCTTATTTCATCTTTATTGTATTTTTCCCATTACTGTTAGTCCCCTTTTTCCCCACCTCCCCCCAGCAATCATCACACCATTGTCCATGTTCATTAGTCCTTTTTCCTTTTAGCTCAAAGAATCATTTAAACGAAATATTTCTCATTACTAGCTTGAGTTTGTGAATTCCTCCTCAGTCCTTACAATCATATGTGGGTTAAAATGGATTCTTACAGAGCTGGGGTATACAGCCAGGCTCAGAGAGGAACAGGGATTTGCAGTGAGTCTTACTGGTTTGGTTAGCAAAAAAGGTAGCCTACCCTAGCCCATGGCTTTTCTGTACTATATTGCCTGCCTTTTCTGCACTCCTTCAAAAAAGAACCCCCCTCTCCCAACAAAGCAAAACACAACAAGGCATGGGAGTAGAAGTTAGCGATGTATTCATTTGTTCTTGTACATTTTCCAAAGTTAGGCATTTTCATTACATTGAGTTAAGGTCATACTATTTTCTCACTCTCACTGTGCTTTCACCTCACATTTACTAGTATCAGGTGGCAGCAGAGAGGCTGGCAGGTTTTTGGGTCCAGCTATGAGGAAATTAAATCGGAGATTTAGTCTGCATTGAGGAGGGACATATTTATGTATTTCACATATCTGAACATGAATGAAATGCAAAATGTTATGCAAAAGAGATGGTAACATTTAAGTATACCATTTAACTGCCATTTGAAAAGACAAATTGATAAAGATTTCAATAAATCAAGTGAGAATGTATTGTTTTGAATATACATGAAAGATACATTGTTTTATGCCTTAAAAATTATTTATTAAAAAATGAAAAATTCAGAAAATTGGTGGCTATTATAGCATTTTTAAAACTTTTTGTATTAAAATTTTTTTCATAATAAAGATTCAGGGACTTTTTAAAAAGTTAATGGAATATAGAACAAATGATCAAGAAAACTAAGGAAATTGATAGAAATTTTCTGATATTGAAAGACAAATTGTACCAAAAACAAAAACTACCAAAGGAAGTAATTAATAAGAAGGAAGAGATAACTTTCCAATAAAATTAGTGAGTAAGTTTCTGTATGGTTTGATAATCAATGAAGTAAAGTGAGTCATATAAATATTTTGGAAATTTTTAAAATATTTTATCTACTTGATGTGAAATGATGATATCAACGAAAGAATATAAAATTAATAATAGAAACTACAACAAGAACACCAATAACAAGCTCACTGGGTGGTTTGATTCGGAGTATCTAAGATGAGTCACTGCACAAGGAACCTGAAATGCCCTGAAAACTTCTTGCTCACATATTAAAGAAACTTGATAAATGTTTTTCTTTATTTCACAATAGTTCTAAAATTTTTTGTGGCATTATTAATGAGTTCTTAAATTATTAATAATTTTTGAAAAACTTGATTAAGCATGTCAGAAGAAAACTATATTATTTTTCTAGTCTTTCTGTAGTAAATATAACAAAATCAAATTAAAAATTTGATAAAATCTTAGGGAAAAGTATTACAGAGATGTCAGTTCTGTGTCATTTTTCTGGACTTTGTGGTGTCTGTCATCATTTTAAAATTTGTTAATTTGCTGTGCTTTCTGCTTTCATCCTAAATAAGTATTCACTTTTGCTCATAATTTTTTATTATTTTTCTTAAAGAGGACCTGACTATATTTAATAGGCTTCAGGTCCCACCAAACCTGCTGCCCTTTATCAGTGAGAGAGACAAAGGCTGATGGGGAGTTGGGGAGGAGGAGGGTGGTATTTACTAGGAATTGAAGTGTAGGTGCAGGTTGTGGAGTTATTTGAAAAGAGGGAGCACTGGGGGGCTAGTGGTACCAAACTGTGAACGATGGCTAAGTCAGGCTCCATTTGTAAATAGAAGGGGAGGTGAACAGTCATTTGGTGATTTCCAAAGGTTCTTAATAATGGTGACAATAATACCTTATGCTATTACTGAGCACTTATTATTTATCACACATATGTCAAAAGTCATTAACTATGACCTATGGACCAAATCTGGCCTGCTCCCTGTTTTGTAAATAAAGTTTACTTGGAAAACAGCTGTAACTATTTATTTAGTTAAATAAAAATGACTGTCTTGGTGCAACATCAGCAGAGTTGAGTAATCATGACAGAGACCACTTTGTTTGTGGACTCCAAATATTTACTATCTGGCCCTTACTGTAAAAGTGTGCCTACCCTTGCACTATGTGGTCATTAACCTCTGTATAAAGTATTTTCCAAATATTTCCACATAGTATCTCCCAATCCACGTGCTCTGGTGCAAACGTGAACTTCTTACCTATCCCCATCAAGAGAGGTATGTGAAACTTCTTACCCCACCCCCACACTTGTGTCTGGTGGGTGTGCTCTGTGGCTGCTTTGATCAATAACAGAATAGAAGTGATGCTATACCATTACAGTGACAGCCCCACTTGCCTGGCAGCTTTTGCTCCCTGTTAGAAGCCAGCTACCACATAAGAAGTACAACTACCTGAAACCACCATGTTGTGAGAAACGCAAATCTCATGGAAAGGCCCTGGCAGGTGAGAAGCCATGTGGAGAGAGACAACAAGGATCAGGGAGGCACTGTACAGGTGAGTGGAGAAGCAATTTGGGGGTAGATGCTCCAGCCCCAGTCGTCCCCATTGACACATGTGGGTCAGACACTGAACACTCAAACAAGCCCTTCCAGACTTTCTGACCCACAGAATTGTTAGATGTGATAAAATGGTTGTTTTTATCTAGTAGGTTGGGAGTAGTTTGTTATACAGCAATAGGTAATTGGAACCATCCCGTTAGTCCTCATGACTCCTCTGTGAGATGTAAATTATTAGTCCCAAGTTATGTATAAGAGAACCAAAGGTTGGAGAAATCAAATTATATGCCCTACGTCACAGGTGCTAAGTGACAGAGCCAAAGTTCAAACCCAAGTCTATTAGACTCCAAAGACCAGGCACCTGACATGCCTACCAGCACCACCATTCTGTGTGCTGAAAGCCAACAAAGCTGTCAAAGTGTCAAAGAGACACTGGGTCAAGAGGAGGCTCTTGGGAAGGTCACATGCCCAGCCATAGTGGGGTTGTATTCAAGGACGGAGTTTTCAGTACCCAGCTTCCACATTGCTGAGCAACTAATGTTACACAAACATTGGGTCCTTGGCAATTTGCCTGACAACATTTTTTTTTTCATTCATGATATTTTTAATTCTTTGCCAAGGCACACTTGTTTTTCAAAATGCTTTCTTTTTAACCAGCTTTATTCAAACATATATTATAAGTTGCATCCACTATAAGAGAACAATTAAGTGATTTCCAATAAATTTACACAGTTGTACACATCATCACAATCCATTTTAGAACATTTCCAAATGTTCTAAATGTTCCAAATGTTCCAAATAAGGGAACATTTCCTAAAGGGGTCTCTCATGCTAGATTGTAGCCAAGCCTCACTCTCACAGCTAGCCTCCATCAACCACTGATCTCCTTTCTATCTCTTTAAGTTTGCCTTTTATAAAAATGTCATGCAAATGGAAGCATGTGGTTTGTTGTGCCTCGCTTCTCCTGCTTAGCCTGTATCCATAGTTTGTTCTTTTTATCTGCTGAAAAGTACTCTATTATAGGGAACCGTTCCACGTGGCAGTGGCAAATGTAGCCCAGCTCCTGATTGGGAAAACCAACAGGGATCGAGTCGGCACACAGGAACCAAGCCCACAGATCAGATTTCCTGTGGGGAATCAGGCCTGCGTTGTACCTAAGCTGCTCTGAGGCTTGTTTTTTGCTAAAACTCCATCACCCTGAATGGAGGCAGCAAATGTTCACTGCGTATCTTTAAAGTAACTTCCTAAAATCCGTGCTAAATCTCCCAGATATGAAGTGTAACCAGTTCTACCACTTTTTCCCTTGCATCTGCAACATCCTTTTCTTTGAAATAATTATCAACATTCTTTCCTTTGTTATCTGTAAAAGATAAGTCACCTAAAGTGAACCTGTGCATAGTAAATGAGGACTATCCTCCATGTAATGTGCCCAGAAAAGCAATAAAAGCCTGTCCAGGCAGGAGTCGGGGCCCTCTCTCACTCCGAGAATGGCCATACCGTCCCTTTTTCTCCACAGGACTTCTGTAGTCTGTGTGAATTTGTCTGTCACAGCTACAACACATGGATCCTGCTGGTTGGAGTCCTCATCAATCTATCATATGAATATACCACTTTTTCTTATACATTTACTAGTTGATGGGCATATGGATTTGCTCCAGTTTGGAGTTGAATTTAGTCAGTGTTTGATTGCCTAAGAATATTCAGCCAAATGATAATATTTACAATTTATGGTTTATTGTAGGAAAAGGATATAAGAATATAGCAACATTATTCAACTAAAGAACTCAAGTACTTTTTGTCATATTCTTCAGAGTCAAGAAGGTTGCCCAATTTTGGAAAAAAGTTGGGGAAATCTAAAGCAATTATTTTGGGCCCAAGGAATCTCCATCCTCTGACCTTACAGGCAGGACCCAAAAAGTCTCTTGCTTCAGTCTTTGGGTCACATGATGTGGAAATTAAAAAAAAAAAAAGACTGCCCAGAAAAAGATAAGCAATGGTTGTGCAGAGGTGTTCAACCTTTTGGCATCTCTGTGCCACACTGGAAGAAGAGCTGTCTTGGGCCACACATTGAGTACACTGAGACACGTAATCACAAAAGAATCTCATAATGTTTTAAGTAAATTTACAATTTTGTGTTGGGCTGCATTCACAGCCATTCATGCAGCCCATGGGCAACAGGTTGGACACCCCTGATAGAGCTGCCTTTATCAAAGGAGTCAACTGTTGTCACATGTTTATCAGACTCAAAAGCAAGCAAGAGAGTGTGAAAGCTTTATGATGGAAAAATGGGGGCTTTAAGTATGTCTTAATTAGAGGTTTGGGGTGGAAAAGCAGTAAGGGGGTTAAGTAGAAGAGGGGAATCCTATGTGATTTGTTAGGAGATCGTAGTCTTTCTCTGATTGGTCCTAAGTTGGAAGCAGGGTGGGAGGGTGAAAAAATTAAGGAAGTGGCAGTTATGGACCAGGTCCTGACTATCTAGGGTCCAATTGCTGCAGAGGTTGTGGTTTGGCTTTCCAGGCTGGCTGTTGTAGAGGTTGTGGGTCAGAGTTCTATTTTTGTATATGGTCTGGCCACTGACCATTGGCCTATTCAGTCTCTCAAGGGCCTGTCTCCCCTAGAGTCCCATCCTTCTCACTCTAGGATATGGGTTCCCAGGCAACTCGTCTGTGGTGTACTAAAAATGAAGGGCATTTGGTGTCACAAGACCAAGCACTACTCCATGGAAAAATCACTTCATTTCTTTGAGACCCAGGTTCTCTACACATAGAATGAGCATAAGGACAGTAATGCTTGTTCTTTTACCTTATAGGGTTTGCAGCAGACTGCACTAAGGCTCCCAATTTTTTCCCTGTTCCCATACCATGCCTTTTGCCATGTAACTTTGCAGTTCCTCCCACAAAAGAGAAAGAGGATACCTCCCCACCCCATGACTCTGAGTTCAGCCATATAACTTATTTTGACAAATAAAATAGTATAGAAGTGATAGCATGGCCATTCTGAGCTTAACTCTCAGGATGCCTGTGTGTTTTCAACTTGTCCTCACAAGCTTCCACCATCACACGAGCAGGTCATGTGGTCCCAGAGGGGACCACATGCTAGTCCTCTGGGACTAGCTCACTGGTCCCAGAGGGTGGAACAGAGCCGAGTTGTCCCAGCTGAGTCAGCCTACATCACCTGACACCCATTCAACCCCTGGACTCATGAGCAAGCCCAGCAGAGATCAGGAGAGCCACCCAACTGAACTTTACTCCTTGAGAAGAAATTATTGTGTTTTGTAAGCCACTAATATTTGGGGTGGTTTCTAAGGTAGCAAAAGCTAGAATATACAGAGTTGAATGAATGTGGAAGTTACTTGGAACTGTACACTACTCCGCAAATTGAATGATCCTTGTTTTTTATTCCCACATGACCTTATTTTCAGTTATTTTTGAATAAATCTCTGTGAAGTAGTAGCTGGCTCCAGTTTAAGGGGTCAGGGTACTCAAATAAGACCTTGGATTTTCTTGGAATTAGTTCTCATTTTGGGTGCCTAATGCTTGTGCATGATACAATTTAGATCATTAGCTTTACTTGGCAATTTAGTTTAATTACTGAATTTTTAGAAATGGATGTTTCCATATCCTCAGAATGTTGGAAGGTATTACAAATAGAGTGGTTTGTGGTTGTGATAGTTGTTATTAAAGATGTAATTCACTGCTGATGCTTTTAATTGGAATGAAATATGCAGATAGATTCACTTTTCAACAACAACAACAACAAAAAGGTGATCAGACAGATCTTTAAAATGCCTGAAAGGAATATTTTGAAATAAGTTGGATTCTCTTAGGGAACCAATGGTTTACCCTCTGATCTTGAGGAGTTGTGTGTGTGTCTGTCTCATCCAGGCGTCTCTATTACCTTGACAGGCAGGAATTGTCTTTTTTTATCTACATCTCTCTTGCTAGTACAGAGCCTGGTATACAATGAGAATTCAGAGTATATTTTTGCTGTCTTGAAGTATTACCACCAGCTGCTTTTACATATGCAATTCATTTATTCCTTGCAACAATTTTACAAAGAATTACCAGGCTCATTTCCATGGAAGAAGGAACTAAGCCTAAGAGAGGGTAAGCAATTTGCACAAGATGGTACCATTAGTAAATGGTAAGAGCAGGATTCAATCCCGGCCTACTTTCTATGGTGTCCTTCTCAGGACACAAAAATGGACAAAACAAGGCTTTTATTGCTGTCCTGCAGCTGTGGATTTCACGCTTTTCTTTCCTTTTCACTCCATTGACTTATCTTATGCTCTTCAATTACAGCTGTCAACTTCCTCCCACGGTTGCTCTGTACTGGGCTGTAATTGCTTCTCACAGAACCTGAGCCCACATGCCTGCAATTTCCCTATCAGTTGAGCAGCCCCCACTGCCTCCAAGGGACCATGGCTAATGCAGCTCACAGAAGTATATGCACCTGTGATTACTGCCATTTTCCACTTTAGTTATCCCAGAAGAGCTTATTTAAATACCTTTTAAGTAATGTGCAGTGACAACATTCTGATGTGGGTAGGTGGCCATGAATCATTACTCTCCAGGTTATTATTTGAGAAGTGGTGCCTTGAAGGTGGGAGCTGACATGTTCACTCCCATGATGAAGGGAGGACACAAAGGTAAGTCCCTCTGATACTGAGATCCATTTCTTGGCCTTTAAACTGAGGGTACAAGGCTCCTTCCTAGTTAACAAAGCCTCCGTTTAAGAAGAGTCAGAAAAGCTTCAGCTAATAAACCCTCAATTTGTGCTTGTCCAAGAAAAAAGTAGTTCAGAAAGAAAGAATTCCTCCAATCTCTTCTGTATAAGAATCACTGAAGTGCATTTTGAAAGGATTCAAGCAAGTCACAGGACCTGAGAATATAAGAGCATCGAACAGATGGGAGAATTGGGGCATAAAGAGGAATAGGACTTTGCCAAGTTACCCAGCAAGTGGGTAGGCAAAACCCAGATTTTAAGACTTCTGGACAAGAACATTCTTCACCTTCATTTAACTGAGAGGTGAAGGAGAGGACTGGTTCCACTTCTACCTTCAGTCTCCTAGGAACTTCTGACGGGCAGTTGTAGAAACTCCTGGTCCCTAGGAGTGTGCTCCTGTCCTCAGTAACACCTTATCTCTAGGACAGCTTAGTCCAGGGTTCAGTCAAGAAACTCTGGCCATGAAAGCCAAACGTTGCTGGAAACAGATTTAAAGAAATAAAACAAACACTAAAATGGCTACTGAGTGTGCTTAAGATCAAGCCTTCTCACTCCACCTTAGGACTTAGAGAAGCTGGTCAAGAAGCTGATTCCAGGGACCTGAGAAACTTCTTGAGAGGTGAAGGGATTGAGTATAAGGATATTACTGAGCAACCTGAAGCCCAGGGTTCCTAACCACACCACAAAAGAAGAAACTTCCTTTCCTGAATGTTAATTAAAATCCGGCAGCTCAAACGAATGCTGAGGAAGGTATCCTAAAGGGCTGCCACAAGGCACGGACACTATAGAGAGGCGGTCTGAGGGACATTCCTGGCATGTAACAAAGACAAACCTAAACTGGCAAGCAATATCCTAAACAGCACCAACAGAACAACAATCCCACTAAACCTCACTGAGCACTTATCACGTGCCAGACACATTTCTAATTGTTCTACACACACGATCTCATTTGTGGCTTGCAGCAGCCTGAGAACAAGAATTGGCGAATGTTGTAGGGCCACTTTCAAAGTTCTGGGAAAGGATTACTACAAACTCTGCCATTAATAACATCTCATAAGAGATCAATGCTCTTTTGAGATCCCCACGACCTTTTTATGTATGTATAAAAATAATTCTTATACATATTAGCTTAAACCAGAGGAAACTTGCTAGTTTTGTAGGTCAAAAAAATCAAATAGTAGAAATTGTATGATTTAACCTAATATATAAAATATATATTTTTGGCCTGACCAGTATGGCTCAGTTAGTTGGGTGTCATCCCACAAATTGAAAGGTCAACAGTTTGATTCCCAGTCAGGGCACATGCCTGAGTTGTGAGTTTGGTTCTCAGTTGGGGGGCGTAGGAGAGGCAACCAATTGATATTTCTCTCTCACATTGATGTTTCTTGCCCTCTCTTTCTCCCCCCTTTCCCCTCTCTCTAAAAATAAATAAATAAATAAATAAATAATAAATATTTTAAAATTCATAAGAAGTCAATTGAAAAGTAACAGGCAAATACAGTAGTGGGATATATATATTACATGACCAAGTTGAATACTCTGAAGAAAACACAAAAAGAGTTCTGACCGAGTTTGCAGTGGAGGAGAGCAATCAGAGGTGACTTCTACAAGGAAATGTTGAGACCTGAAGGACAATGGAGCAGTAAGGGTGTTTGTTAATCATTACAATTCAGATTGAATGTGTTCGGAGGCTTTGGGTCATGATGAGTGACCAGATGCAGGATTTGCACTGCCACCATAAACAAATAGGAAACTGGAAAAAATATATAAAAATAATTTCAGACACTGGACAATGGGCATAACAAGATCATGCTCGGTATGAGTAAAAAAACAAACAAAGTGAGTCCTTCAATTGATTAAAATCAATAAGTTTTAAAAGATTACTTTACAATCATAAATACTGTGTTCTCTAATGGTACAGAATTAAATTAAAATTCAAAAGAGAGATCTGAAAAATAAGATACACGTTTTTAAGTAACTCTTGAGAAAAACAAAACAAACCAAGAATGAGAAAATATTTTGAACTGAATGAAAATAAAACCCAACGTATCAAAATTTGTGGATGCAGTTAAAGCAGTACCTAAGAGAAGATGTATAATGTTAAAGTGATTATATTGGAAAATAATATAAATCAGATAAATGACTTAGCTTACAAATCAAAAAGCCACAAAAAGATGAGACATTTAAATTAAGTGAAAGAGTGAAGTAATAAAAACAAGAGCAGACATCAATCAAGTGGAGAATGAACAAATGTTCACTGTGAATCCAGATCACTTAGCTCATGTTCCATATGGAATGCATCATCATTAGACATCAGTTCTTAACCTGAAGTCCATGCCCTCTCTGAAATTATAATAAAAATTGTATATTTTATGCCCCTGGGCCTTTTCTGGCGTGAATTTCTTAGGTTATTTGGTTCTTAAATTTCATGAAAGATTAGCTTTGTCTTATGTCATTTATTCTTATCAGTTGTTTTAAAACATGACAGCAAATCATTACTTCCCAGTTTTAATGATCGATCAACAAATACTTATTAAGTATCTCGTATCCCTGTTAGGGAACCACTCCAAGTCTTTGTGCAGTGGTCAGTTGGGGGAATTCATTAATAATTTCTATGGTATGAATGCAAAATGCTTAAGTGACATACAAATATAAGAATTCATGTGATATAAGGAAAAACAAATAGATTTAAAAATCCTGGGCTTCACAAGAAAGTGTGTTGGTATTTGGATAGAAATGAAAGAATACATTTTTTTAAAAAACTGGCCAGTTTGATGGATATAGGCTATATATTAGAATGGGGTAGGATATTCCTAAATGGATCAGAACAATTGGGCTGCTGTTGAATCCCTTTCCTCCACCCTTCTGTATCAGAGCAATAGTACACAGGACTTAGATTTAAATGCTTTGCCCCATTGTCTCTCTGTTTATTGAATCAGTATGTCCTGGTGTTCATTTGGCAACGACATTCACTGTCTGTGATATCTCAATTGTTTGCATGGTCTTCTCCCATTTGTAAGGCTTTACCAGCCAGGCTGCTGGGAGATCTGCCATTACCTCAAACCACGAGGAGCAGGAGTTTCCCCTCCTGAATTAACTTCAGGGAGAATAGAACAAGCCACTAGATATGTCTGCAGCACCTATGTTCTCAGTCTTTCCTTGCAAAGTTTAATCTTTGGTTATTATTGACAACTGCTGTGACCACATTTGAGAACATGTGCAAAGAGTTTTGTGGAAAAAGTTTGGGAGGCAGAAACGAAAGTAGATAACTGGGCACAAATGATTTTAAGAGATGCCTGTTTTCCCAATTACTTAAGCTTACCTGGTAGTTTTGTTGACCTCAAGAGGGGTGTAATGTTTTTGTTTTTAAAAAACAAATTATGCCTTGGTAGAAAATAAACACATTATCACGAGCAAAAGGAAAATACATTGTCATAATAATTGCTACGGGAGATAGATCCAACTTCAGGAAACCCTTTTCAGTTCTCTATAGGCAGAGAATAGTCTTTTATCAGGAAAAAGAAACCAGTACTATTGGTACAATTGCTTCTGCTACACTTTCTTTTTATTAATTAAAATTCCTAGTTCAATGGGTTTTCATATTTTCTTTTGCTAAATGTGGGGCTCTTTTTTAATACAGTTTTTAAAATTGGGGACCTTAAAATGCTAGTAGTTGTACTTTTAGTAACCATTAAAAGGAGAAAATATAAAATAGCATTCCAGTTAACTATTACTGATTTAAAAAAAATCGCTTCAAATCTTGTGGTTTAAAACAATAATCTTGGTTTGTTTGTCTGGTAAGTCAGCAGTTGAGCAGGGACTGGAAAGGACAGCTCATCTCTGCTTTCCCTGGTGGGGCTGGGGCACTTAAAGACTGGGGACCAGAATCATTAGACACCTCAGGCACCCATGTGTCTAGAGGTTGATACTGATGGTAGGACCTCAGCTGGAGCTGTCAGCCACAAAACCTACACACGCTTCTCCATGTGGTCTCTCTTTTCTCATAGCATGGTGATTGAGCTCCAAGAGAAAGTGCCCCAACAGGACCAGGTGTCCTCTGTGTTACTTTTTATGGCCTGGGCTCAGAAGCCAAGGAATTCATTTTGCTCCAGTAACAAGCCCATCCAGACTAATGGGTACTGTGTCAGCACTGTATTGGGAAAATAATATGCATTTTCAGAGATATTGTTGTGGCCATTTTGAAAAATATAATCCTCCACAAACAGCAAAAATGCTCACAGTTTTGGTAGTGCTTTTAAATGAATATATGTGCCTCTCAGTCCTGACAATGAAGCCTCAGTTTCTAAGGATTAATTACTATCACTGGGCACTTCTGCTCTAGGACAAATGCAGGTGAAACACATTCCAACAGGGTCAAAGCAATGGGCTACAACTTGAGGCCCTGATCATGCCCTTTTCCACCCACAGAGGATAGACCTTCTTGGACTCAATTGAACATACCTTCCAATTACTCTCTCTTCTGTTCATCCTGGGCATTCTCTAATCCTTCTCCTACATATAGCTAATCCCTTATTCATCCAACAGCATTTCCCCCTAAAAATACATACTTATTCATGAAATAAACAACCTCACAGGCAAAGTCTGGCTTCATTTACCCACAGAAATAACAACAATAACATAAGCAGCTACTACTTTTTTCCACGTTTTTTTTATTGTCGTTCAAGTAGTTATCCCCATTTTCCTCCCACCACTCCCTGTGACCCCAGCCATCCCCACTTCCCAAACTTGATCCTACCCCCTTTGGTTTTGTCCATGTGTCCTTTATACATGTTCCTTAAAACCTTCCTCCTTTACCCCCTATTATCCTTTCCCACCTCCCCTCTGGTTACTATCAGTTTGTTCTTAACTTCAATGTCTCTGGTTATATTTTGCTTGCTTGTTTGTTTTGTTGATTAGGTTCCACTTATAGATGAGATCATACAGTATTTGTCTTTCACCACCTGGCTTATTTCACTTAGCATAATGCTCTCCAGATCCATCCATGCCATTGCAAAGGGTAGGAGCTCCTTCTTTCTTTCTGCTGCATAGTATTCCATCGTGTAAATGTACCACAGTTTTTTTATCATTTCATTTGCTGAGGGGATTTAGGTTGCTTCCAACACTTGGCTACTGTAAATTGTGCTGCTATGAACACTGGGGTGTGTGGGCACTATTTTTGAACATTTAAATGTCAGACACAGAGCTGAGGGCTTTACAAGCATTAACTACATACATTAACCATCATTAGGGTTATAAGAAAGGTTGTAACATTATTTAAAGAAAAATGAAATGAAAAGAAAAATGCTGATATTTATAATAAACTTTCCTAATATCTCAGCTAGTAAATTATGGACAAGGTCTCACAAACAGCTTGCTTTGAACCATCATGATGCTGTGGGTTCCTGTAGAGATAGGGCAGGGTATTTAATGGGGCACTCACGGACTTCCATAACCTTATTATACTGGTTTCACAGAGTAACAATTTTTCTTCACTTTTGTACAATGCATACAACAGCCTTTGACTGCTTCTAACTGTACATGCTGACCTTATTCTTTGTTTATTTGTTTAATGTGTCTTTCCTCTTTCCAACTTGCAAAATATAAATTCTTTGCTCAAACGCCATACCCTTTGGAAAGCCTTCCCTTACTTCCTCAGATAGTCAAATGTCCCCTCCTCCTAATTTCTATAACACTCAGTACATTCTTCTACTAAAGCTGCTCTGAGATAGTTGAACTTACTCATGTGATTGTCTTTCCTACCAAGTAATGAGATCTGGGAAGTGCTGTTTATCTGTGAACTGTCAAAGACTAACATAGCACTTGCTATCAAGTAGACACATGTTCTGTTTGTTGGAACTTCAGCTTTCTGTCCTGATAGAAAAACAGATGTCACATTAGCACTCTTGTAGTAAAAAACTATAAACCTAGACAAATTATATAAAATAACAGTTTTTTGATGTTGAACCAAAGGCAGTTCAGGACTGTGATCCCTGAGAGATGGAAAACAAACAAGATAATCAATCCGCATGATTACCATGGCTTTCTGTCTGAAGGTACTTTCCAGACTTTATTACTGAGAAGGGGGCCAGACCAGACCACAGCTGCCTCACAGAGCTAAAAGGAGAGAGATCAGAATTCAGGGCAACTGATGAAGCTAGAAACTTGGGACAGAGGAAGAGGGAGAAGAGCTATGTACAGAAACTGAATATCTGCTGAGGAAGCTCCTTGAGTCTTTGGCTAAATACTAATCTGTGTATGGGCAGAGAAAGACTACATGATGCTAAACTGAAACCATCTGTCAGAAGTAAACAACTGCTGGGAACCATGAACTGAACAAATACCGGAGTTTTCACAGGTATGAGAAATGTTTGCACTCTGACTAGCCTGAGGAGAGGGACTTTGCTGAACATCTCATAAATTCAATAAAACTCATGTAAAAGCCACACTTTAGAAATAGAATTAGCCTAAATCCTAGGGTAATAGTTATTCTAGACCATCTCTTTAAAAGTATCTAAACAAACCTTGAAAGGACTATGTTAATCCATAAGCAAATTAAATGCCTGCGGAAGAAAACACTAAGCTCAAATCTGAAAGAAGACCAAAATCACTAAAAAATGTAGTAACTATATGTCAAACATGTAATCAAATGTATTAGTATGCAAATGAGCATAAATATGTAATCTATTACCAAAATAAAAACAGAAAAAATAAAAACAAAGAAATGAGGATGATGATAAAATTTGCAAACAAAAATTTTAAAACAGCTATCATAATTTTATTCATAATTTAAAGCAAAACATTAATATAATGAGTGAGTGAATAATGAATCTTAAAAAAGAAAGGACATCTTAAAACAAAATGCACATTCTAAACTTAAAAAATAAAATATCTGAAATAAAAGATCATGAGATGAGTATAACATATAGGGTCCGGCACAAATAATGCCCCTTTTTAATTCAAAATCATAAGCATGCAATTCTGTGACACACCAACATCACACTCTAACATACCATATAACATTTTAGGTGAAATGTTCAAATTAAAAGTATAAATTATTACATCCATATTATTGCCCTACCAACCACACTCAAACAGTGGGCCTTATTTCTGCTGGACCCCGTATATTAGAGAATTCATAAGACAGCTTGATAAACTTGAAGACAGAGATTATATAAATAAAAACACAAAGATGAAATGCTGGGAGACAAAGTCTCAGGGACAATTGTCCTTTGGTATATCAAGGAGCTGAGTGTGTATATAATTGAAACACCAGTAGCAGACAAAAGAGAGATTGGGGCAGAGAAAATATCTATAGAAATAATGGTTGGAAATTTTTTAATAACATGAAAAATATAAGCCCACAGATATAAGAAGCTCAGTGCACTTCAAGCAGGACCCACAACCCCTAGCCACCACCATCACCACACCACAGCTTATTATTATCAAACTGTTGTAAACCAAGATGTGTTAGACAAATAATAATGGAAAAAGTCAAGCAGCCAGGAGGTGGGGATACATATTACCAAAAAACAAAACAAAACAAAAACACACACACAAAAATAACCAAAACTATAACAATTTCATGGATTTCTCATTAGAAACAATTTAAGCCAGAGAAAATTGGAATAACATTTTTGATGTGGTGGTTGGAAAAGGGTTGACCTATCAATCAAGAAATCCATATCCAGAGAAAATATTTTTAAAATATCATCAAAATAGAGATCTCTATTTTGATAAAAGCTGAGAGACCTCTTCACTAGCAGATGTGCACTATGATGATTGTTAAGGAAAGTTCTTCAGGACAAAGGAAACTAATACTAGATAAAATTTATCTGTACGCTTAAAATCTGTGTCCATAAATTATGCCTTATTATGCAAGAATCTTTTCTCTTAGGCTGCCCTTCAGGTCTCATCACTAGTCAACCCTCCTTAAAGAGAACCAGATTTTTCAAGTGGATTCATAGCTGACTGGCAAGCCAAGGCAGTATGTGCTCTCTCTAGAGGTCTTCTCAAATTCTGCTCCTTATAAAAAAAGATAAGAGATAACAATGCTGGTGAAAGTGGGAGAAAAAGAACCCCTTGTGTACTATTTCTTGGTGTATGAACTGGTAGAATAACTATGGAAACAGCATGGAGATTCCTCAAGAAATTAAAAATAGAACTACTATATGATCCAGAAATCCCTCTTCTGGGAATATATCCAAAGGAAACAAAGTTATTATCTTGAGGAAATATTTGTACTCTCATGTTTATTGCAGTATTATTCACAAAAGCCAATGTGTAAAAACAACCCACATGCCAAGATTATATGTATATTTACATACACACATATTGTATATATGATGCATATATGTGTGTACATATGTACATGTATGTGTTCATATATATGAGGGCTGAGTCACCTGGGTGATTTGATCTTTCACTAAAACCTCTGCACAAGACATGGTGCATGATGAGTGGGCACATTGTCATGATGAAGCTGACAATCACCAGTTGCCTGGAGCTGCAGCCTTCTGAATCATCTGAATAGTTTATGTGAAGGAATGTTCAAGCTTAATGCAAAGTTTGATGAAAATTCGTTACTATACTCAGTCATTTTGAATGCAATGGCCACACAGTACACATGCTTACTCAACAGGGTCTACTGATGACCCCCACTGACTAGTACAGTGAAGTCATCACTGTTCACACATACAGATTCCAGTCCACTACTTTGCTACCAAGTTACATCAATGTCATGCAAACTGTTCTTGTTATATTAACAGTGGCTAGACTTTTTCCAGACACACTTCATATATCAAATCATCACATTGAACACTTTCAATATCTTACAATTTTATTTGCCAATTATACCTCAATAAAGCTGAAAAAAATCTACTTCTCACTACAAAATCTTCTCTACCCCAGGGCACACACTCAAACAGGGTGCACACTCAAAAGGTGGTAGTGAATTCAATAGCTTGAAGGATTCTTATTAAAGAAAAGTATTTTTCTTTTGGATCTGAAGATTGGGTCTGCTGAGGATCTAGAAAGCTATGGCCCAAGTTTTTTTTTCAGCTGAGAATTTTTTAGTAACTCAGTTTCCTTTTCCACTCACCCTTCCCCTCAGATGATTAGGAGTTTGAAAGCCAAAGCACATATGTCTTTGTCAGGGACTGTGATTGCTTTGCCCAGTCTGTGCCTGGTCGAGGACAGTAAGCTTTGCATACATCTCCTACCCCACCACCTGAATGCACCCATGAAGGGTAAAGGGTTTTAGATAATGGTTATTGATTAAGTGATTTCATCCCGAGTCCTTCATCTTTAGATCTAAGATTCTACTTTTGTAGATTGGGGAGTACTGTGCTTGGTGTGTGTGTTTTTGGGGAGGAAGGATTCAGTACATTTGAAAAATTTTTTAAATTTTTATTATTTTTTTCTTTCCATAATATTATTTTAAGTATATTTGGTTGATTACGCTATTACCGTTGTCCATTTTTTTTCTCCCCTTTATCCCCTCTCCACCCTGCACGTCCCCACCCTCCAGCATTCCTCCCCTTAGTTCATGTCCGTGGATTGTACATACAAGTTCTTTGGCTTCTCTATTTCCTATACTATTCTTAATCTACCCCTGTCTATTTTATGCCTACAAATTATGCTTCTTATTCCCTGTACCTTCACCCCCATTATCTCTCTCCCTCTCCTGATAACCCTCCATGTGATCTCCATTTCTGTAATTCTGTTCCTATTCTAGATGTTTGCTTAGTTTTTGTTTTTTAGGTTCAGTTGTTCATAGTTATGAGTTTGTTGATATTTTATTGTTCATAGTCTTTGATCTTCTATTTCTTAGGTAAGTCCCCATAACATTTCATATAATAAGAGGTTGATGATGATGAGCTCTTTTAACTTGACCTTATCTAGGAAGTACTTTATCTGCCCTTCCATTCTAAATGACAGCTTTTCTGGATAGAGTAATCTTGGATGTAGGTCCTTGTCTTTCATGACTTCAAATATTTATTTCCAGCCCCTTCTTGCCTGCAAGGTTTCTTTTGAGAAATCAGCTTATAGTCTTACAGGAACTTCTTTGTAGGTAACTCTCTCCTTTTCTCTTGCTGCTTTTAAGATTCTCTCCTTATCTTTAATCTTGGGCAATTTAATTATGTTGTACCTTGGTCTGTTCCTCATTGGGTCCAATTTCTTTGGATCTCCCTGGACTTCCTAGAAGTCTACTTCCTTCACCAGATCAGGGAAGCTTTCCTTCATTATTTGTTCAAATAAATTTTCAATTTCTTGCTCTTCCTTTTCTTTTTCTGGCACCCCCATGGTTTGGGTGTTGGAGCACTTAAATTTGTCCCAGAGCTTCCAAAGCCTCTCCTCATTTTTTGAATTCTTATTTCTTCATTTTGTTCTGGTTGGATGTTTATTTCTATCTTTTGTTTCAAATCATTGATTTGAACCCCAGTTTCCTTCCCTTTACTGTTGGTTCCCTGTATATTTTGCTTTATTTCACTTTGTGTAGCCTTCATTTCTTTCTTCATTTTGTGACTGAGCTCAGTCAATTCTGTGATCATCTCGATTACCAGTATTTTGAACTCTGCATAAAATAGGTCGTCTATCTCCTTGTCACTTAGCTCTTTTTCTGGAGTTTTGATCTGTTCTTTCATTTGGGCCATATTTCTTTATTATGGTACACCTGTTAAGTTGTCAGGGGGGCAAAGCCCTAGGTATTTGCCAGGTCAGGTCAACCCTCTTTACTGCATTCTAGCATTGTCTATGGGGAAGGGGTCAGAGAGGGAACAATGCCACTTGCTCACTCTGCTCTAGCTCCACTTTCCAACAAACTCTTCTGTGAGATTGGGAGTTTCTCCAACCTTTGCAATCCCCACAATATTTATAGCTAGAGGTTTTGAGTGTTTAGTTTCCCAGTGAGCCAGCCCCTCCTTGTCTGCGCAGTCTACCACCTTGCCACTAGTCCTCTCTCCCTGGCTACCCATCTCCACCCTTCCTACCTGTCTCGATGAGTGTCTTTAACTCCTTGGTTATTGGAGTTCCATGCAGATTGCTATTCTGGAGGTTCTGGTTGTTTATTGTTTTTATATTAATTGTTATCCTTCTTTTGGTTGTGTGAGGAAGCAAAGCATTTCTATCTATGCCTCCATCTTGGCCACAACCCCCACCTGAAATTTTTTTGCAAGTGGTGTTAGTCTATGTTTCAAATTCCATTCAAGAGGTGAACTTCCCTTTTTTCACAAGCCCTTACAGTCACCTCTAATAATTATTATTCTATAAAACTATTTGACAATGTATTTTCCCACTCATGTTTTTATGTAAACTTTAAAGCATTATTCCATGAGATAAACAGGATTAGGATTATTCTTTTCATTTTGCAGTTTAGAAACTAGGCTCAGAGATGTGTGTTTGTACAACTGAACTAGAACAAAATCCTGGGCCTTCAAGGCACCCAGGTCATCATCCTTGCCATCATATTGGCTGGTGTATCTCACTTGGGCTGATCTCTGATATGCCTCTCCCTATGGGCTTACTCTCCAGGCTTGCCTCTGAATTAGAATAGTCCTGACACAATACTAACCCCCTTTCCTTGCCAAATTCCAATTTATTGGGCTTTGGAGGAACCTGAGTAATTCCATATAGCCCTTCCCAGTAAGGAACACAAATGTGAATATTTCTTAATCATATTAAGAAATGAGTGCTGCATCTGATTCTGGGATACCCTAATTTATATGTTGTACCCCAAGCTTGGTGCCATTTCACTGGGCCATTGTAACCCCACAGTCCTCACCTGACCCCTAAAACTTGGCCATCTTCTCATTGGCTCCTCCACCTCTCAGCTTCCAGCATGAAATGGAAGAGTTCCTTTAATAGTAACAAAGGTAGAGATAGCAGATCATAGTTTAGTTCCACACATGTCTTCTGTGGGAAAGGGACATCCTTTCTCGTTAACCTCATCCTCTAAATGGCCCATCTCTAATTACAAAACTAGATTCATTCAGTATGTGTCCCCTTGAATGCTTTGCAAAACAGAGTAAAGTTGAGAGTATGTGATGCACAGATTTTATCAATTCATAAATCTGAAAGGAACCTTTTACTTTACAAGGTTGTGGGAAGGAAAGAGGCTTGATGAAGGTTACCCAGCAATCTAGTGGCAGGACTGGCCTTTAAATTGTTTCCATAATGTGTCTTCTTTCTCAGGTAGGTTTCAAGGTGAGGAAGCAATGATTTTGTTTGCCTGACTGTCTCTCAGATTGAAAGAGCAGAGATGCTGTCCTCTGGTTGAACAGGCTCTATATCTCAAGAGAAGACCTCATTTATGTTCTCCTGAGGTTTCATTCTTTTGAGGAGGTTTGAGTGCAGGCTTCTCACCAGCCACTCATTGTTTTCCTTTGGAGATATTTTCTCTGGGTTCCTTTTTCTTTGCTTTGGAATATGGTTCTCATGCATGCTGCTGAACCATGAAGAGTTGGTGAAATTTCTATTTGTTCTTTTTCAAGTGTTCTCTACTTTGAAGCCCTCCTGCCCCAGTGAGGGTGGTGGTAGGAATTCAGCATGAGTAAACTCAGTCTTGGGAGCCTCACTGAATTAAAAAAAAGTCAGCAGAACCTTTGATAAGCATGCCACAAGGTTTAATTCTCCCATAGAATGTTGGTGAAAGACAGTGTAATGAGCACATATCAAAACTGCAGACTTTCTTATAAGGGAATTTTATCTACGAGGATAGTCTATCTGCTTCTGGAAGGAAGCAGTACTTTGCTATGGGGCTAAACACAGCCCTTGGCATTTCACGAATGCTTTCTGAAGGGAAAAGAGAGACAGCTCATCTCAGCATCAGATCTGTGGCAGGCAGTAAGAGGCCAATGGGGAGTTGAAGTGTTGCCTATTACAGTTATTATTATTGCTGTTGTCATCATTACAATCATATTGCAAATTCACTTAATGGTAACAACAGGGCCTGGCCTCCAAAAGAGACTAAAAAAAAAAAAAAAATCTAATCCCTGCCAAGAGACCTCGTCTTTTTGAGCTGGATATTTTCCCAATAATCCATCCTTACAGTCCTCTGGTGTTTGTGTTGTCTGTGTGCTCTGACCAGCCTGGCCAGAAGAGTTGATAAGTGATGCTATGCACACAGAGGAACTGCCTCACTCACATACACTTTACTGCTGCTTTTGAAAAACCAGAGCCTCTTTTCAAGACACATGACAGATTTATTGACATAATTATGCATATACTATCATCTTCTCCAATAGGTTTCAGATGTCTGGTGACTTCAGAGAGATGATTGCATGGGGCTCCAGTTCTGTCTTTCAATCACCCTGCTTGCCTATTCTTGACTACCCCTGATGTTGGAGAACTCAATACCCCTTAAAGCTGCCCATTCCATTCTTGGTTCTAACAGAAAGTTCCTTCTTTCATTAGTATTTTAGTTGTCTGCTGAGTCACTTTTTCTCCTTTCAGAGATTCTCATTCTCCAATTCATACAGAAAAACAGATTTCTTCCTCTCTTTTCTCGAGTCTCTGCCCTGTGTAGAGTAATCCCTAGCACTGGAGCTCTCTTAGTATGGCTGGCTTCTCTGGTTGTCCAGGTTCCCTGGGCATCATCTGAAGCTCGTGCTCCAGTAAATGGGCTGATGCTTGATAAGTCTCCCCAAAGTTTAGTGGCTTAAAACAAGAACAAATCATTCTTTGTTATCATTCTGAGCACTGGTTGGGGAGTTGTCCTCTTGGTTTCTCCAGGGCCCCTGTGTGCAGCTGGGAAGGTTAACTAGATGGGAGGAGCACAATGGCCTCATTCTCATGTCTGACAGTTGCCTGGGACTCCTCATTTCTCCTCTACAGGGCTGTTCTTTCTTCACTAGGCTACACTGGCCATCTTACATAGCAGTCTCCAGACAGTTTTCCAAGGGGGTGAAAACAAAGCTTGCAAAGCCTCTTAAGATGGTCCCTTTGAAAATAGCACATTATTTCTGCCACATTTCCATTGGCCAAAGCAAGTCACAATGCCAATTCAGATTCATGCTAAAGAGGTAGACTTCATCTTTTGATTAAGTGTGGCTTGTTCTAGAAGGTACAGATAAAGCAGGAGGACTTCCCCCTCTCTTGCCCCTCTCTTTCTTAATTTTCTCAATACCAGTATCTCTGGGTGTATGGTTACACACGATTTTTTTTCAATTATTTTACAAGAGAATTATTACCCAGAAAGGAAGGAAGTATAATTATAGCAAACATGAACATTGCCTGAAGTCTCAAAAATGAAGAAACTTAAAGACATGTGAAGAGATTTTATGTGTCCACTTTCTGATCTTTCAATCTGGATCCTCTGTCTTCGGGTTCAAGAATTTCCTCCTCTCTCATATTAAGTTCATTGTTCAAGGCTCTCCATCCAAATTTCTACCTTCACCCCACTTTATTCTTGGTTACCTTACCTCTGCACAAGGAAAAGATCCCCCCCGAGGTTTTGCCCCCTTCTTGATATAAAATGACTTAAATTTTAATAATGTGGTCTCAGCACCCCAAGTCTTCACCAATGGTGGTCATCAGCCAAAAATAACAGAAGAGGCAAGCATAAGATGGATGTAGGATTCCCAGGGAAGCTGAACATGGAGTTGTCATCTGAAGTTTTCTTCTTTATATTCCTTTGTGAAGGCTGAGGCTGTCAGTTCCTTTTGTTGGGAACTTATTAAAATATAATGAATTCCCAAGGACAAATATTAGGGGTGTGTTTGTGTGTGTTGTGTGTATATGCATGCACATGTGTGTGTATGTTTGTGGGCAACCTAGAGATGGTCTAGGGAGAATGGGCTTTTCTCTATGAAAAATGGAGTCAATGGAAGCCCTTGTTATTGAATGAGAATATTTTGTTTCTCTCCTACTCAGTCTTACTCCTTGCCAGAACAATAAATGGCTTACGCCCCAGACTGTTAATTCCATAGTCCTTACCCCACCCCAACCATACAAACACACGTAGGCATCTCTGAAGAGGTATGCTGCCTCCTCTTACTATATCTTGGAGAAAAATCTGTCTTCTTATAATCTCTACCCACTAGTGATGATTTTCCTCTGAGGACACTCAGACAAGGTCATCTTTTATGAGAGGCTTTCTGTATTTCAAGATAATTACCATGTCCTTCACAAGTCTATTCTTTTATCTAAACACTAAGGCTGGTTTAATAAAATGTTACCTGACAAATGTCACTTGGATTGATGTAAAAAAGATAAGAAAATATATTCACACTCATACCCATTATTTTTATTCTAGATATTTCAGTTGTATACTCAATAGAAATCCAAGTGAGTGGACACAGGGTATGGGTAATGAATAAAATATGGAACATAAAATGTTAAATCCTTAATTCTGTTTCTATTTCTCTTCTTTTGTGTCTAATACATAGTCAAAGAAAACAAGAAGGAGAAGAAAGTATGGAAACAATCTATAATTAATCTAATGATTCTTTACCCTAACTAGACAAGTCCTACAAATCCATTTAATAAATATTTAGTAACAACTAGTAATATTTATTAATCATTTACTTATATCAGTCACAGTACTTCTGGCATCTAGAAAACCCTTGGCAAATTTTTGTTGGGTGAATACTAGATGTCACTTAATTCAAAAACCTTTGCAAAGTAAAATTATCCCCATTTTCTAGATGGAGAACATTGGAATTGGAGAGATAGAGTGAGTAGGACAAATGCTTATAATTAGAACATATAGAACCCAATCAGAGGAAGTTCTGATTGAACTTAGTGTGTACCTGTTCTGGACACTGCAGGGTGTGGGGTAGACAGTACAAGCAGCTTCCCCTTTGTGTCTTTCTCTCTGCATGTGAGGAGGAGAAATCAAGACTCAGTTTAGGGAGGAGGGGAGTACTGAGCTGGTCCTGAAAAAAATAGTGGGCAAAGGAAGCACAAGAGGGGACAATGACAGAGAGGGACTCAAGAGCCCAGATAAAGAGAAAAGAATGTGCGAGGGTGCTGGACAGGTGCTGAGTAGCCCAGCCCACCCAGATATGGGAAAACTCATTTGGGGGATGTTGGGAGGCTGGTTTGGAATTCTGTGTTAGTTTGACTATAGTCTTTGAAATATTGGTTTGGCCAAAAAGTCCATTCAGTTTTTTCTATAAAAAGCACATTTTTAATTTTTACTAATAACTTTATTGATTTGGATATATTATGTTGACTATCTCCCATATGGTATAGTGTTGATTGTTCTCAATTAATGTCTAGATTTCATCTCTGTCAATTTCATCTGGTCTACCCAACCATGGAGCATCATCCAGAGAGAAATCTTCAGCATGAAACTTCACAAACCACTTTTGACATGTTAGATCAGTCACAGCACTTTCTCTCTACACTGCACAAATCTTTTTTTTTTTTTTTTGCATTTTAGTTGCATTCTTGAAATAACACAGCATCAAATGCTGAAAATGTTGAGTATTTTCTTCCACTTTCAATATTAAAGTGGCTACACAAAAATTCACCAATTTTGATTTTTTTTAATGCATGCTGATATGACAGCTGTCACAATACAATCTAACAAATTGTTTTGAATGAAGGTAAAAGACAACTAAGCACTACTGGAGCGATCTTATGGAAAAAACCAAATGAACTTTTTGGCCAACCCAATTGTTTGTCAAGAGGCTTGAATGACAAATTAAGAATGCTTGCTACCGTGGATTAATCAAGGACCAGAGCACTGATTTACTGTGTTTCCAGTGGTGCAGATGAGTCTGTTCAGGGAAAATTCCTTCTTCCTGTTGATGTTAGGCTAGTTCTGGGCCGGTCTCTCCTCACCTCTTAGTATGGTAAAGTGTAAGATTCAAATTTAGATTTGAAAATAGGAAACAATAGCTCCTTGTACCTGCTTATTTGCCATGAGAATTGGGGGGAAAAAGAGAATTCTTTACATAGTATCTGGATGTATTTTTTGGGGGGGGGAGTTCCTAGGAATGTATAACAATAAAATTCAAAGATTCAGGATGCTGTAGGCCAAAAATTTAATTCTTAATCTTCCCTTTACCTCAAATCCAACAAAAGGGAGTCAGTGAATACTTTAGCCTAATTGTCACTTGATAAAAAGCAGTGCAAGGGAAGCATTAATCTTGGCCCCATGTCTCAGCCTGGCTCAGAGTGAAGACCCATGATGCATGAAGACCAGGTAGGAGACATTTCTGGCAAGTGATGGGAAGGTTTTTCAGGAGATCTGAAGAATGTGTTCATCTCTTTACTCATTCATTTATTCAGTTACTCATTTATTTATTCACTCAATTTATCAGATGCTAGGTAGTGGGTCAAAGCCCTGAAAATTGGTGGTAAACAATCTGATAATTCCTGTCCTCAAATAATTTAGAGTCTCTTCTAAATTGATTATTGTGGTGTTGCTATAGAGTATTACAGAGTTTTAGGGTGATGGGATATTACAACATTCAAGATGTCCAACAAAGGGAGAGGATACTTGACTACATAGTGATCTCTCTGACCCTGGAGATGATTCCTGCACTCTTAGGAGCCTGACTCAAATTTCTTCCAGAATACCTTCCAAACAAGAGAATATAAGAATCTAGAATTCATGTTTGTAGGTATGCATCTGAGTGTGGGATGGGGTCCTGTAGTGGGATTGGTCTCAAAAGAAGTCAGCAAAGGAAGTGGAGAGACATTTTTCTTTCTTATTCTGGAGCAAAACCAATGTGGGATGGAGCAACCACAAATCAAGTCCTCTCAGAAAAACTGAGGAATGCAAAGCATGAGTTCTTACACACACACACACACACACACACACACACACACACACACACGGAGAATCACCTTTCAGGTTTAGCCTGATTCCCAAGTCAAAAAAGAATGAGTTTTTTGTTTTTTTTTAATTTTCACCAGAGGATATGTTTATTGATTTTAGAGAGAGAGAGAAACATAAAATAGTTGCCTCCCATACACACCCTGACTGGGGATCAAACCCACGACCTAGGTGTGTGCCCTGACCAGGGATGAAGCCTGTATCCTGTTGGTGTATGGGATGATGCTCCAACCAATTGAGCCACCCGGCCATGACAAGATTGGTTTCCTTTTGCCCTAGGTGTGGCAGTGTAGCTGACTCAGGCAAGGAGAGAAGTTAGGTCAGTTTCAGATTGTAAGGTGAGTTTTCTGTCAGGAGGTTGGTTCATAGTGCATTCGCAGTAATCAGCTGTTTCTTGGCTGATACCTCTACTGGTGTTGTGTAGCTGCATCGGTCCTCCTCAAAGTCTCACAAGAATATTTTTGCAATAATTTAACACACTGTTATGTAATCTGTCTGAGCCTCAGTTTCCCTATCTATACAATGACCCTGATGATATTGGGGGGCACTGTAAGGATTAAATGAGACCACATATGCAATTTGCCAAACAATGCCTGGTTAGAATCAAATACTTGCCTCATACCACCATATATAGGAAAAGTAAACTATGATTTCACTCATATGTGGAATTTAAACCGAAAACAACAAACAAACAAATAAGGCAAACAAAGAAACAAAAACTCATAGACATAGACAACAGTATGGTGATTATCGGAGGGAGGGTGGTAAAGGGGCAAAATATGCTACAGTGACAGAAGGAGATTTAACTTTGGGTGGTGAACACAATGCAATCTATGGATGATGTATTATAGAATTTTACACTTGAAACTTATATAAGTTTATTACCCAATGTCACTCCTGAAAAATTAATCCAAAAAATCAGAAAAGAAATGCTTTATGAGAGAAGTTTGACAAGATGGGAAATTATTAATTAATTAATATTTTCCCCAGTCAGGTTCTAAGTTCCCTAGGTTCTTCACTCCAAGATTGGTGGGAAGAAGTTCAAATGAAACTGTACATAGAAAAGCCCCCTGCGTAAAAAGATTAAAAACACCCTCCGCATATGAAGGGCCATTCTAGGCCTGGGGGGCCTGCTCCCTGGCTTTGCAGCAGCAGCACTGGTGTCATGAGGCCCTTGTCACTGCCTGGAGGAGGCCCTCGTTATCAGCCCTGCATGCCTGCTAATGATTACTGCTAGCTGCCCTGAAGAGGTTTGCCATTGTCGTGCCTCCTTCTCACTCCAATTTGTGCAGCCTATGGCTGCTGTGCTTTAGGGAGCCTGGCCTCAGAGGCTGTTAACAGAGAAGGTCACGGGGTGAAACTTGGCTAGCATGACTTCCCAAGAGAAGATAAATAACTGGTAAACCCATGGAGAAGGGGGAGAGAGACACTTCTAATTAACAGTGTGGGGTGGACAACAGAAGGCTGGTTGGAAACACAGGATGCAAATGACACTGCTGCTCCGGTGGCTGTGGCCACCCTAATTGCTTCTTGGCACTGTCATAGGGAAGGCTGATGACCTCTATTTCATTGGAGATTGCTCTGAAGCTGTTTCTAGGCGTGCTCCAGGGAGCAGCAGAGGCAAATCCTGCCTATGCTTCATTGTATGTATCTTCTTGATTGTAGACCTGAGGCTGCAGCTCAGCTCTCCACTTAAACGTAGACCTGGAGGAGGAGCCACCTCTAAATGCACTCGTTTCACATTTTTCTTTTTCAAAAACTACACACACACACACACACACGCATGCACACACACACGTGTATATGTATAGTTTTATATAGAGTTTTATAGTTTTTAAATATTATATATAATTTTTGAAACAGAAAATATTATATATATTATTATTCTAGGGCAATGAGTGATTCTCAAGCCTCAGTGTGCACCAAAATCACATGAAAAACCGCTAAACAAGCATGAGGACCCTTTTATCCCCTGACCTGTGGGGCTCAAGGGATCTGTGCTTTAACAAGTTTCGTAGGTGATTCTGATATAGGTAAATATTAGACTACACTTTGGGATACACTATTTTGGTGGTTAAAAAATTAAATACAGACCCTACTTCACAGAGTGTTAAAACCGGAAGAGTCGTCAAGGGTATCTAGCATAACCTTTCATTCTACAAATGAGACAGGATCGTGCAATGGACAAAGACACAGACTCCAGCAAACTGCCAGAGCACAATCCCGGCTCAGCATCTCAAAAGCTGTAGGATTTGGGGAAAGCTACTTAAATTCTCTGTGCTTCAGTTTTCTCATATAAAATGGAGATAATATACAGGGTCTGGAACAAATAACCACTTTTTTATTACAAAATCTTTTTAAATTTTTAAGTATCTTTTTCATTTTTAAGTATATTTTATTGATCATGCTATTACGGTTTCCCTGTTTTTTTCTCCCCTTTATTCTTCTCTGTCCTGAATTCCCCTCCCACCAGCATCCCCTACCCCACCTTAGTTTGTGTCCATAGGCCATGCATATAAGTTCTTGGCTTGTCCATTTCCTATACTATTCTTAACCTCCCCCTGTCTATTTCCTACCTACCATTTATGCTTCTCATTTCCTGAACCAATGTCCCATTCTCCCCCTCCCCCTCTTGGCTGATATCCCTCCACGTGATCTCTATTTCTGTGATTCTGTTCCTATTCTATTGTTTGCTTAGTTTGTTTTTGTTTTTGTTATTTTTTAGAGTCAGTTGTTGATAGTTATGAGTTTTTGTCATTTTATTGTTCATATTTTTGATCATCTTCTTTTTCTTAGATAAGTCCCATTAACATTTCATATAATAAGGGCTGGGTGATGATTATCTGGGAAGCACTTTATTTACCCTTCCATCCTAAATGATAGCTTTGCTGGACAGAGCAATCTTGGATGTGGGTCCTTGATTTTCATGACTTCAAATACTTCTTTCCAGCTCCTTCTTGCCTATAAGGTTTCTTTTGAGACATCAGCTGATAGTCTTATGGGCACTCCTTTGTAGGTAACTCTCTCCTTTCCTCTTGCTGCTTTTAAGATT
Organism: Anoura caudifer; assembly: GCA_004027475.1. NCBI lineage: Eukaryota > Metazoa > Chordata > Mammalia > Chiroptera > Phyllostomidae > Anoura > Anoura caudifer. Next base: position 58,185 of record PVKU01000676.1, on the reverse strand, counting down.
CTCTCCTTATTTTTAATCTTGGGTAATTTAATTATGATGTGCCTTGGTGTGTGCTTCCTTGGGTCCAAGTTCTTTGGAACTCTCTGAGCTTCCTGGACTTCCTAGAAGTCTATTTCCTTTGCCAAATGGGAAAAGTTCTCCTTCATATGTTTTCAAATAAATTTTCAATTTTTTGTTCTTACTCTTCTCTTTCTGGCACCCCTAATGGTTTGGTTGTTGGAATGTTTAAAGTTGTCCTGGAGGTTCCTAAGCCTCTCCTCATTATTTTGAATTCTTGGCTCTTCAGTATATTCTGGCTGAATGTTTATTCTTCCTTCTGCTCCAGATAGTTGATTTGAGTCCCAGTTTCCTTCTCTTCATTGCTGGTTCCCTATATATTTTGCTTTATTTCACTTTGCATAGCCTTCACTTCTTCCTCTATTTTGTGATCATACTTAACCATTTGTATAAGCATCCTGATTACCCGTGTTTTGAACTCTGCCTTTGATAGGTTGGCTATCTTTTCATTGCTTAGTTCTATTTTTGGAGTTTTGATCTGTTCTTTCATTTGGGCCATATTTCTTTGTCTTAGTGTACCTGTTATACTGTGAGGGGTGGAGCCTTAGGTATTCAAGGTGGGGGGAGACAACCCAGGTCTCTGTGTTATGGCCCTGTATGGGGGGGGAGGGGTCCAAGAGAGAACAGTGTCGATTACTCAGCTCTTGCCACTTTCAGGCACTTCACCCGGTACCCACAAGCAAATTGGGCCCTTTTGGTTCTGATTCTCAGGTGGGCGGGTTTGTGTATATTCTAGGACCCTGTCAGTCTCTCCAACAAATTCTCTTGTGAAGCAGGGAGTTTCTCCCACTGCCTCAACCCCTAGAGGTTTTTATAGCCAGAGGTTTTGAAGTTTTCTTCTCCCTCGCTGGAACCCTGGGTTACTCAGTCTGTCTCTCCAGTTGTTCCTCCTGGTTTATCTGCGTGCAAATGTGGGAGTGCCCTGTCTGCTAGCCACAACCTTGCCTGCCCTAGTCTGCCAGCACATCCTCTCTGCCCCATCCTCCTGTCTCCACACTCCTACCAGTCTGAATGAATGTTTCTTCTTTAACTCCTTGGTTATCAGACTTCCATACACTTTGATTTTCTGGCAGTTCTGATTATATTTTGTTTTTAAATTTGTTGTTGTCCTTCTTTTGGTTGTGTGAGAAGGCAAAGGGTATCTACCTATACCTCTATCTTGTCTGGAAGTTACAAAATCTTTTATTACAAAATCAGAAACATATAATTCTGTAACATAAAAATATCATACTCAAGCACACTATATGACATTTTAGATGAAATGTTCAAATTAAAACTATAAACTATTATACCCATGTTATTACCCCACCAACCACACTCAAACAGACCTTACTTCTGCTGGACCCTGTACAATGAGGATGGTACCTACCTCACAAGAGATGTTTGTGAGTTTAAACAAAATTAATTAAGAAAATTTTTGAGAAAATGCTTGGCATATAGTATAGGGGAACTGATTTTAGAGATGCAATATGGCCCCAGCAGCAAAGGCATCTGGGAAATGTAGAACTCTCTGTGACTCTTGAACTTTCTATAAACTCATGCTTGTCCATCTGCCCAGGAAGCCCATCTGGAGATAAAGTCATTCCTCTGGGAAGGAGATTATGAATGTATAGAGTGTAGTAACTGCCTCACGTTATATTTTAACTTTTCTTTTAACTTAGTGATTTATTGTTCTCTGGGAGGTCCATATAACTACCTGCCATGTGATTGTGCTATTAACCCCTTGTTAGTAACGACCTTTAAAAAGAGACTGTCCTGAGAAGGGTTTGGATTCTTCCTGGCCTGCCACCTCTTGGAGCAGCTGCTTTGCCCATGTATATAAGTTTCTTCTATCAAAGCTTTCATGAATTTGAGTAAGGCTATGGGTTAGTTCTTCAGATTTGATCCTAAATTTAGACTTTTGAGGCTTTTTCCCAACATATATTAAGCATTCAATAAATACTATCTGTATCATTCAGGATGCAGAGAAGCAGAACCACTTCTAGTGATGCAGAATAAGGACTATACGAGGCCTGTCCATAAAGTATCCAGCCATGTGATATGAAAAATAGAGACATTTATCAAAGAAGATACAAGATATAAGAAACATTGTACATAGGATAATGATGCCTCAGTCCCCTTCAAAGTAGGCACATAAGGACCTCACACAGTTCTCCCAATTGCCATCAACTGCCCCATCATATTTTCTTGAATCTCATTGATGTTCTGAAAGCTCTTCTGTTTCAAAGGTGATTTTAGTTTTAGATAAAGCTAGAAGTCACAGGGCACAGGACTGAGTCACCTGGGTTATTTGATGTTTGCCAAGAAACTCTGCACAATATGTGATGCATGAGCAGGTGTGTTGTCATGATGAAGCTGCCAATCACCAGTTGCCCATAGCGGCAGCCTTCTGAATCATCCAAATAGTTTCTGCAGAGGAATGTTCAAGTTTAATACAAAATTTGATGCAGATTTGTTGCTCTACTCACTCAGTCATTTTGAATACGATGGCCACACAGTACGCATGCTCACTCAGTGGTATCTACTGCTCCTACTGACTAGTACAGTGAAATCATCATTGTTCATGTATACACATTCCAGTCCACTCTCCTTGGCTGCCAGGTTACATCGATGCTGTAGAAACCATTCTTATTACATTAACAATGGCTAGATTTTTCTGCACAGATCTCAGCATGTTACAAGAACTGGACCATACACAATTATGGAAACGGGTATGTTGGCTATTTAAGGCTTTAATTTCTGTATCTAGTGCTGGGCTGTAAGCTGACAGGGTTAGAAACATAGACATAAAGTAGATGTACAAAAAACTCACTGGAACCTGTAATAATTAGCTGGAACAGAGTTTCTCACCTTTTTTAATCTCAATGATGGTGTTGATCTACAAGACGAGTAGACACTGTGCGCAGAGGGTACCACCTGCACTTGGCTCAGGACTCAGAGAAGTTGAAGAAGGAGGAGAGAGACCTGACAGGAGCTGACAGAGTTGAAGGCCCCACTGTACCCCATAACAGTCTTGTAAGACAACAGACCGGTGATGATGTGCATGAGCTATAACGGTGCTTGCCCTCATCAATTTTCACAGTACAAAAGTATAAAATATCTCCCTTCCAAAGCTCATGTGTCCCTAACTTGGAACAATAACTTGTAGCCAACTCTAACTTGGAACAATATAGGGAACAAAATTCCAACTTTAACTTAAAACCATATGGAGAAAGTAATTTTATGATTTGTCAATTTAGCTTAGCCAAGTTGATACAGTACAAAATTACTACATTATCGATTTACCTTAATACTTATCAGAAAACTGAGACACAGATGGAAAGTAACTTATTCAAGGTCACACAGCAAATTTGTAGGAGAAGATTGACAAGAGCTTGGGTCTATTCTTTTCTATTTCTGCCATCCAAGCCTCCTGGTTCCCATAAAGATTTTAAGGGAGTGCTTATCTGAATGGTCCTTGGTCCTAAAGACAGAAGACCCAAGAGGGTGATGAATCTATTTCAATAATCCATTTATTGATGATCTGCTAGGTGCCAGGTACTCTGCCTCTAGGCAGTTAGGGTCCTTACTTGCAAACTGTTCACAGAGAAGAAAACTGCATCAGTAAGTACAAAAAAAGAAGGCTAAGGAGCCATGCTTCAAGAGAAGGACAATGGTAGTGTTTTGACACATAGCTTGATAAAAAATCTGATATCGAGCCAATGTCAGGTCATTTTGCCTAATGCCAAAAGCTCATCAAGTCTAAATCCTGCCTTTGGACGCTCTTATCTCTTGATATTCTGCCCTGGAAAAGCAAGGCTTATGGTATGTCTGGAACTAAGGGGTTTCCCAGAATGCAAGACTTCCAGTGCAAAAACCAGAAAGTCTCTGGCAAACTGGCATGAGTTGATTACATAAAGGCCCAACAAAATAAAGTGACATATTATAGGGAAATACCAAATAAGTAAGTAAAGCCAGTTTTGGATTAAGTACAGTAGTCTTTTGGCTATTGTGGTGCATTTAAAAACAAATGAACAAACAAACAAACAACACTGGCCCTATAGATCTCAACTGAAAATGTTCAAGAACCACTCATAAGCAATAGCAAGCCAATAAAAGGAACCAGGACCCTGGTCACCCTCAACTTTTCTTAAAAGTTCTTGAACTTATATTCCAACTCAGGCTCTGAAATCCTTTTAACTCTTGTCTCTTTTCTCCAAAGGTACCAAAGACTATTAGCTGTTGGGTTTCTGGGTCTTATTTTGGGTCTTTCACTGATTTGGGCTTTGCTGTTGCCTTCCTGATTCTTCCTGATTAAGACCTAGAGGAGGACACCCACACTCAAAGCACCCAAGATGGAAGGACCTTAAACAGAAAAGAAGGTACTGGAGTCCATCTTTGGTTGCTAATAATGAGGGAGCCACTTAAGAAATTCTCTACCTCTTTGGGTGGAAACTTTGAAACAATCAGGGGCACCTGTCAAAACCTTTAGCTTTCACCATACAAGCATCACATCAGATGAGTCACCTTTCGGATCTACCAACCAAGGTCTTTGTTTCACTTGCACAACTAAAATTAGCAGCCCATTCACAATCCATAATGGCTTGGGAATTATCTCATACACATGAGACAAAGGAGAGGAATCCAAAGAGGGGCCTCTTCCCTAAGTCTCATCCACGAGATTCTTCTTAAAGAGGCGCTCTCAAGCGTTCAATTTGCTGCAATTATAGCAATCAAAAAAGCATTCAGCCTCCTTCTGCACCTGACAAGCCGGCTCATACTTTCTCCCCAACAGTGGTGGGGTGGATGCTAATGAAGCTACCACCCCCTTGGTTCCAGCTACAGGCATCAATACCACCCCAGCTCCCACCCTCACAGCTGGCTCACAGTCCAAGGGACTTAGTCTTGTCGATGCCACATGGTAGACCTCTAGGCACCCAGACCCTCAAGGGCTCACTGGTTCTCCAGGAAAAGAGGGCAAGTGGCTTTTGATATTGGCTTATATATCTCTACCCACAAAGGCTGGAAAATAACTGATTATGGAGAGCCTCCTCCATTTTTTAAGTTTCTAAAGGCTGATAAAGAAGTTCCTGCCATGATAACAGGTGCAGGTGTAGCGTCATGGAGAAGCCGGGACTTGTCTGATTGCTGAATTGTCCCAGCTTCCACGGCACTTGAATGGGTTCTTTGTGAGTACACAGTCTCCCTAGATTGCAGGGACCGGCTGCGGCTGGTTGTGGGGCAGGGTGGAGGGGTCTGTTGATTAAAGGCCCATTAACAAAGCACAAATAATTCTCAGCTTCCTCTTCTCACCTGCTTATTTGTTTTAGTCTAATGATTCTTGGGAGAGCTGATAATGTTATTTAATTATTCTGAAACCCCATGCTGCTGCTACTATTACTCCTTCTAGAGCATGTGGTTCCCAGAAAGGCATCTGTAAACATTTTTATGACCCACTCCAGGCTTGCCAGTAGATCCACAAAGTCTGCAACTACTCCAGTCAGGCTGGTATTGAGTTATCTACATAGACCACCTCCATACTACTAACTCTCTGAAACACTCTGGCTGCTCACCCTCGAGGACACTGCCCACAGTCCTTAGATTATTAGGCACCAAGTTTTTCCCAATCCCCACTAAGAGTCCTTGAAAGCAATATGCAAATGCTCATTGTTAAGGATGGTCACTGAGCCCAATGGGGCATTCTCTCACTTTTCTCAGTCTCCCCATGTGTAAAATGTCAATAAAAAAGATAACCAGAACTTCAAAGGGTTATTATGAATCCCAAATGAGCTGTTTGCGGAATACCTAGTGTTTGATTGTGTAGGTGCTCAATTAAAGGTGATTATTATTTTGTTATTGTTTCTGCCATGTCTATCGTTAGGTTAATTTTTTAATAACTTTCTCTGGAATGTCTTTTTATGTGCCAATCTGACAAGTTCCCCTAGAGCAAGGCAGTTCTAAAGTTTCCATTTGCCCAGACATTTTACCAGGCAGGTAGAGAAAGGCAAGAACACTGGAGTGAGAGCCAGGCAAGAACACTCAAGTGAGAGCAAGGAGCTTCTGGCTGGAGTCCTGGCACTGACCATTACTACCACATTCCTCTCTCTAGTTGCCTCTCATTAGGTGTCCTTTTGTTTCCTCTGTGCCCTCATTCTTCCTTCCCTCCACAAATGGCCTCACCTGTTGAAATCCTACTCCTTCTGATTCAAACCAAATGCCCACCTTCTATGAATCCCTTCTCTGGTTGCCCAGCCTACGGTGACCTCTTTTCCCAGACCTCCAGTCTTAGTAAGTAATTGCTTTTTAAAAAACTACCCAATAATATGTAGAAAAAGATACAATCTTCTTTGCCTTTTTGCAAAACTCTTTCCACTACTGTGTTTTCTACATTTATGCAGCCCTTCAGGGCAAAGGTTGGCAATCAAGTCCCAGTGGCCAAATCCGGCCTACTTTTTCTTTTTTGCCTGCCCTAAAGCTAAGAATGGCTTTTATATTTTAAATGGCTAAGAAAAGTCCAAAGAAGAATAATATTTTATGACACATAAAATTTATATAAAGTTTTGATTCCAGTGTCTGTAGATAGTATATTTTAGAACATGGTTGAGCCCATTTGTTATAAGCTGTCTACAGTAGCCTTCGCACTACAATGGCAGAATTGAGTAGCTGCAACAGAGATTGTATGACCCCAAAACTTAAAATATTTGTATCTGGCCTTTTTCAGAAAAAGTTTGCTAACTCTTGCTTTAAAGTATAGAAACCCCTTCATATTTGCACAGTCACTTGGTTCTCATAATAGGCCTATTGTAACATGACCATTTTTAGAAGTTCAGAAAAGTGAGGCTACTTAACCCAAAATTGCACAGCGTCAAGGATGCAGAACTGATAGCCTCCAACCCACTTATCTGACCACCTCAAGACCTGCACTACTCTTCAAGTTAGCCAACATTTCAGGTAACTCTTTTGACTTGTAATCTATTCTTCATCACATGCCTCACTTAGCATCCTCAAGAAATCTGAGCCTTTGGAAATGGGAGCTTGCATCAGTGGCTCCCCAGTCTCCCCCCAAAGGGGTGTAATTGTTAGCAAATGAAAGTCATGCTGGAGCTGGTTGGACTACATCTTGGTAACCACAGTTCCTTCCTTGGCTAACTTTGATAAGGTTTAACAGGCAAGGGTGGTGAGGGAGGGTGGTTGTGATATGTTGCTAGTGACTACTTATTGCCAGCATAATGTACAAATGTGCAGCAACTAATCTTTGGGAGGGGCAGATGGAGACCCTGGCTTCCATCCAAGCCATTGTCAGGGAGCTGTCTGCCTGCCTGACCCCCTTCGCAAGCCTCCTGCTGTCCTCCCTCTTCTCCCAAGCTCCTACGGCAAGTGCTCACTGGCTGTCCTTATTTTCTCTCACACGTCCTTGGTCTGCAACCATACTCTTTGGCCATACTCTAGGGATCTTTCTTGTCCTTTACCAGGGCCTGGGTAACTTGAGGCGAGTTACTTGCCCTTAGTGATCTCAGTGTCCTCATCTGTTGAATGGGGGTAATATTTCTACTTTCAGCAAAGATGATATGATCATATGTAATAATTTATGTAAAGTGTACTTAGCACAGTGCCTGGACTATTGGTTGGACTCAAGTAATAGTACAGTGGTACTACTGTGTCTTCATTCTAAATCTCTACAAAGGTAGGCACTAAGCCTCATCCTAGGAGTCTGTTTCTTCTCCTTAGAAGCTTTATGACTTGGACATAACACTCTCTCTATCCAAAAATGTTTGCTAATGTGACTCCTGCCCTGGAGAGGGGGTGGTGGTTCTAACCAGAGCTGAGGCCCCTCAGTGGGAATACCAGGTTTCATGGAATTCCCTCCATGGCCACTGAGACCACTAGCCAGGGCTTGCTCCCTCCTACAACCCGGAATTTCCAGGCTTTCACTGGAAAGTACCTTCCTGAGATTACACAGAGTGCCTGAGAGTGTAGTAAAAACTACTAAATACTACCTCTTATTCCATTTGGGTGATAAGTAACATATTAGAGTCCAGAGAAGCAAAGTCAATAAGGTATGTATATAGAGAATAAGATTTATTATAAGGAATTGGCTGCCACAATGGTGGAGACTGGCAAGTCCAAAATCTGAAGCATGGACCAGCAGGTTCAAGATCAAAGAGAGGTGATGGTGTGTTTTTGGTCTGAAAGTAGTCAGGTAGAGAATTCCCTCTTACTTCAGGAGATTGGTCTTTTTGTTCTATTCAAGGCTTTAACTGAGTGGGTAGGGCCTGCTCGAATTTGAAGAGTAATTTCTTTACTCAAAGTTGGCTGATTAAATGTTTATCTCATTCAAAAATACCTTCCAATTTGACACATAAAATTAACCATCACAGATAGCATGCATGAATACTTTTTCCATTGTCTATCTCTGAAAATTTGTATTTTGTATGTGTTTCTAAAAAGAGTGTATTTGAGGAAGTAATGGTACTGAACCAAAGAGGGGGTTCAGCTGCCTGCCACCACCATCAGGCAAATTCTGGAGGCAGAGATTGGTGAGAAAGGAAAAAAGTCTCTGTTCAAATGTTTTACAATCTGGGAGAATGGCAGACTCTTGTCTCACAGCCCATTGCCTCTGGGAAACCCAGAGGAAAACCCAGCCAGCCTCAGCCAGACCACAACCAAAGGCAGTGTCCAGGGTTCCTTCTCCCATTTCAAGTACCGATCCTTGGGAATGGCGTGCAGCTACTGAGGAGTCATCCAGGCACTGTCAGGCTTTAGGCTCCCTCTGGAACTGTGTGTGGGGCTAGCCCTGTCACTGGCCTTGTGGCTTCCAGGGCCAGAAGGTCCCGGGCACACACCAGCCAGAACATTCTTGAGGTGGGATAAACATGCATCCCCTCCTTCCGCTGGGTTTATATTCCTTTTCCGTGTGAGACAGACCAGGTGCTTTCTCAGCTCAAACTTTCACGCATTCCAGGAAGGTCTGTTCCCAACCAATCCCTTCTTTACCCCAGGCTAGACTGACAGGTTTCTTCAATCCAGCACCTCCCCCTGCCTCCATTTTGACTTCTATGGTACCTGTGCCTGCCTTCCCCTGGCCCCACCCCCAATGAGGTACCAGAAGGGGGTAGGAGGGCTATCCCTCCCATCCAATTGTCTCCCTAGCCTTGTAGTGCTCAGTGCAATACTTCCTCCCGTCACCATCTTGCCTGGGGACAGGGTTCTACCGCCAGGTATCAGTAAAGCAGCTGGAGAGCCATGAGGGGTTTCTTTGTTCAGTATGGTCTAATAGTAATATACTCTCCTAAGGGGCAAAACTGTCTCAATTGTACAAAGTGTTTTTCAGTCCACACTTTCATTGGTTTCTCACATAGGACTGGTAGTCAACTGGTTCAGCACACTCATTTTTCAGATTGGGGAACTGAGGCTTGGATGAGAGAGGAGGTTTGCCGATGGTATCCTACACAATAGCAGGAGAGCCAGGCCAGCTGTGTAGGTATCCCAGTAGAGCCCTTTCTGGGATTTTCTGGCTCCTTACCCAAGATTTGTATGATTTACAAATAATGATGCTACAATTCAAGCAGCTGTTTTAAGTAGGTTTGGGATTGTTTCAATCAAGGGTCTGTAGGAAAAATTGTGAAAGATATTTAGTGGTTGTTCCAATTGTAGCAGAGTGCAACCAGAGCCCCCTAAACAAAGGATTTGAAATGGGGTCCAGAACTCAGAGTATCCAAGAAATATGGAAATAGAGGATATCTCCACCCTCACAGGTCTGGACTGGGGGCAAGACCCATGGAACAGGGCGGCTGAGAGTTATTTTGCATATCAATAGCAGGCTAGCTAGGGAGATGGGAGTGACTCTGGCCAGGGATGTAACTGGGAGGCAACTCTCTTGGGTTACAGAGCCTACGTGAGAGTTTGGAGATGGTTAGCTCCATGCCATGGGGCCACACCTGCCCAGACTAATTATGGCTATCAAGAAAGACACTTGTTGGCTCAGGAAGCAGGAAAGCCAGATGTATCAGCCATGTGGAACTAGTGGTTTGAAAGAATGCAGGAGAGACAACGCAGCACATGGGACAACTCGAGACCTTGAACGAAGGGGTGAAAAGACTTTTGCTGGTGGGCCACGAGAAGGTGCCATGTGGTTTTGGATTAAGAACCGGAGATCTTGGTGGCGACACAGCTGATGGTGCTGGGAACCATGGGAGGCCTGCCAGCTGTACATGGATTACTGGGAGGAACTGGGAACCTAGCCCAGCAGTGGGCTTCTATTTTTTTTCCTGAGAAATGGTACCCCTGACTGGCCTGGTTAGGCAAAGGGTAGGTGGAAGGCTGTGTATGTTTGTGGGTGTTTTAAGGGACTTTGAGATTTTAATGGCGACATTCTGCCATTACTCTAAACCTATATAACTTTTGAATAAATAGTTCCTTTTTACCAAACTCAGGCATTGAGAGCCATAATTCCTAATATCTGTGGTACGCAAAGACTCCACAGTGACAGAGAGACCCCAGGGTAGGGGCCTTGTTTTAGTAACAGTATCTGGGCCCCACCAAAGGAGTCCATTCTGTAACACAATGAGCTCATCTGCCTGAGTAATCTCTGCCTCTCCTTGTCTTTGACTCGGCTATTTTATAAGTCTGTACAGACAGAAACTAAGTTGTAGGAAACTGATAGTAATGCAAATAATTCCTGTCCACAGAGGTGCAAATTGACCTGGAGATAGTGACCACTTTTGCATCCTTTTGTAAACTTACTTCTGCAGCCTTTATTTGACTAAAACTATATGGCACAAGAAGCTTGCTTTTGAATTTATTGTAACCTTCATTAATTACTAAGTTAAATAAAATCTTCGCTGTGTATTCATTTTGTATCTGTATGAGAATCATGATTATATTCTTTCTTAAATGTATTCTTAATAGGTCTTAGTGGGAACAGCACATACACCTTATTTCCTTGTGTAGTGTGAACGACAGTACACAGTAGAAGAACAAATCAAAGCTCCTATGAGTTTCTGAACATCATGGAGAATAACAGCTCATTTTGGTGTCATAAAGAAACTTCACTTTTATCATCTCATTGGATTCTTACAATCAGCCAAGGAGAGCAGATAGCATTCCCGTTTCACAAATGGGGAAAATGAAGATCAGAGGAAAAAAAAAACCTATTTTATAAAACCAAGATCTTAATAGCTAGACGAGGAAGAACCAGGACCTTGGCATAAGTCTCCTGTCTGCTCATGTCCTTCATTAAGCCAAATACACTTGCTGAGAAATGCGGCAGCTCAATCCCAGAGTGGGGAGAGCTACTGTTTCAAAAAGAGGGCCAAGAATTCAGAGGTAATGGATGTTTCTGAAAAGTCAGAGTTTCATCACCAAAGATGTTGTTATTCAACTCCCTTTTGCTTGCTTCCCCTTGAGAACAAAAGCTGGTTTTACATTTTAATGGATTTAATTACCACACAGAGATCTGAACAGATAAAAAAGGAACAGGCAGTGAGGATGCAACCATGGTCTGTTGAACAGCATTTGAATTAATTCAGAGTTTTCAACCCTGTGATTAGTGTGATTATTAGTGTTAATAACTTGAAGTTCATGTTAACACGGTGTTACTGTGAATTTAAAGCATTAAAGCAGGCCTGATTTCCTAGTATTTGTTTGTTTACTTATTAATCAGTCCATTCATTATTGCTACGATGCTGACATATAAAACTCCCCCTTGCATTCAACTTCTCAGCTTGATTCAATAAAGAATAATATTGGACCTCATTTAGTCAATGTTTAATGCTAATGGTTTGTCTTTATCTATTTTGGTGACTTCCCTATTGTGGACATTCTCTCCTTTATCATCAGACCACCTTGGAGAGGCAGATAAGCCTTGGAGCCTATGGAAACAGTCCGAATTGGGGTTTAGGATACCAGGTCTTTGTTTACTCGAACCCTTGGGGTGACCGTGGTAAAGCCATGCCTCCTCTTTAGGCCACGGTTTCCTTTCTATAAAATAAGAGGTTTACATGAGATGGTCCCTGTTCCATTTCAGCTGCATGGTTCAGGGAGAAAATCAGGATGGAGAGATGAGTGGAGAGTTACAGAAATGTAAAGTTGTGACTAAGAGATCATCTACTCTAATACATTAATTTTTCAGCGAGAACAATGAGACCTAAAACAGGGCAGGGATAGCAGGTTAGGGTCAGAGCTGGTGAACCTGAATGCAGACTTCCTAATTTCTAATCAGGTGCCATTTGCTTCTTTTACTTAATTATAATAATGTAGTTTTAAAATAGAGTAAATAATATATCAGAAATGAGACTCTCATAAAACTTCTGCCTAGTTCATATAAATGTTGACTTTTGCCTATGTCTGTCCTTCCTGCCTTCCTCCCTCCCTCCTTTCCTCTCTCTTAATGTTACAGAGCAAACAGAAGGTTCTCGAGACTGGCAAAACACTTCCAAAGTCTCACTTTCTCGAACCCGAGGGGTCAGTCTTCCACGGGCAATTAAGATCCCGGACGAGCCCCCAAAAACTGTTCCCGAGCAACAGAAAAGGTCCGTTATTGTCCGCCGCCTTATGGAAAGATGTCTCTCAAAGCCAGAGATTTGTGAAAAGGAAAGGAAGTATTTATTAATGTTATACAGAGTTAAAGTAGTGAATTAACATCTTCATTAAAATATCAAAGTCCTTTAGGATACCCACAGACACCCTCAGTGCTTCCTATCTCCCTCTGCCCTAAATCAGGGTACCGTAATTGCAAGGAAGAGAAGCACACGTCCGGGATCCAGGCTCTTGACACCGTCAGCTGTGTTGTCTTCCAGGCTGGATCTCTGGTTAATCTGAAGCCATGTGGCACCTTCTCATGGCCTACTGGCAAGAGTTCTTTCACCCTTCTTTCAGGCAGTCTCTCTTGTTCTCAGGCCACGCAGCCAAAGGGAGCACCCCAAAGCCGCGTGGTCCCTCCTCTACCAAAGCTGTGGGGAAGGGGTCCCCACTGTGGCAAAGCCTCGTGGCTCTCCCTCTTCACCAAAGCTGCAGGGGTCTGCACTCTGGTGAAACCACGTGGAATTTCTCCCTCTGGCAAAGCTGCGAGAGGGTCTCCACTTGGGCAAAGCCGAGTGGCAATTCTCTGCTAAAGCCACATGGTGATTTTCCCTCGTGGAGCTGCGGGTCCTGCTCTCTGGTGAAACTGCATGGATCTCTCTAATGGCTGCCGTGTCTCTGTTTTAAATACTGGCGCCAAACCTCCTCTGCAGCCCTATTTCCGACTCCTCCTACAATTGGTTACACCTGCCAGCATTCCCGTATATTTCCAAGGTTATTGGGATGCCATCGTGAGTTTGGGCAGGTGTGTCCCATTTTCTGGAGCCAATCTTCTCCAAGCTCCCCCGCAGGCGCTTTAACTTGGGGCTCCTCCCCCAGTCACATCCTTGGGGAAGTCCTTTCCATCCCCCCCTGGCTCAGAGCATGGCCACAGCTGTTTAACACATCTATAAAACCAGTTAAAGGTTACAGATATGTTAAATGACCATTCTGGAGGTTATCTGCAAAACTATTGCTATGCAAAACAACTCAATGGCCCTGCTCCATTTGTCCCTTCCCCCAACTCATACCTGTGGGGGAGGGGGTGAGGACATCTTATATGTCCCTCTAATATTTCCTGGACACCGTGAGTTCTGGGCCCCATTCTAACTCCCTTTTGGGGCCCCCCTCTTGGCTGCACCCTGTTACATTAACATAACATTAAAATCCAGCTGAATTCAAAATCCTCAAATGACCATCCTTTTAAGCAATCACCATCCTGAGGTTTATATGCATTATTCCTACATTGTGGTGGTGATGTTAATATTTTTATTACATATGTGTTTGTTTTCTATTTGATTCATTGCACTTTATTCTGTTTTCCCCTCCATTGGTTTGAAATTATACCTTCTATCTCTTGTTGGGAACCATCCTGCCTGGTTTCAGGAGCTGTAATCCCCCCATGGCTAAGGCTGAGTGAGCAACCTTCAGCTGTGAGCCACTAAGGAGACAAAGCTTATCTCCCTGGCAGGAGCACTGCTTCTGCTTCATCCATATCTGGCCCCCGATACTTGGTCGGTTAGCCAATGACAGTAAGATTCCCTCAAGGGAGGGGTCGCTTAAGACAGGCACGATCATGTGGAAGGCCCTCAAGGAAGAACTTGGGAGGCTACAGCAAAAGGGGGTGGGTGATGGACCCTCATCCCTTGGCTATCCTGACATAGCCTGAGTCTCCACTTTGTGAGAAGTTTTCTTATCTCTTGGCTGCTTCCCTGGCTCTGCTCCACTTAAGCCTGAAACAATGACAAAGGGCAGTGCAGTTTGTGCTGGAAAGCGTGGGCTCTCTGAGTGATCGGGCACAAGAAAGAATTCATAAAATCCTATGAAACCTGCTGTGCTAAGAACGCTCTCATTTAAATGATAAGGGTCCTGGGCAGGAAATGAGTTTGTCTCCCAAAGTTTTATAGCCCTTTAGCTGACAGACCCTGACGCAGATTAAGCCCTCAGAGTTCTTTGAAATGTTATCTATTGTTTGATCCTTGCTGCCTGAAAATGATTGATGAGCTTTACCTGTATTCCTGTGTAAAATGAACCTAATAAAAGCCATTGAGGAAGGGGCTTTTGAGAGATCAGCCAATGGCTTTGAGAGATCAGCCACCTCTCCTCCCCAAGCAGATCATGTCTTGGTAGACTTATTCTCATCCGTGGCGGATGGGCGGGGCTGTGTGGGCAGAGCCTCCCCACCACAATCTCTTTTAGGTGTTACCCTTACATTTTTAATATGCCTACTTGACATTCCAAATGATCTCTATTTAATCAGAATCTCTACCCTTCTCCTAAGCAGGACCACCAATATTTCTTATCTAAAATCCCATATAATTGGTTGTCAACAATTTTGTTCTGCCTATTTAAATATCCTTAACTAGTAATTATTTTAATAGCTTGTGTTTAGTTAGATTTAGACATATTACTTACATACTTTCTCATCATTTATTCTTGTATTTTACTACTTTAACGCATGGACATTATATTCCATTGTCTTCTGTTTTCTAGATTTTTCTATAAGAAGTAGTTTTTAGTTCAATTTATGTTTCCTTGTTGATAATTTGTCTTTTCTCTTTGGTAATTTTAAAGATCTTATTTTGGTGTTCTACACTTTTACTTCAAAATATATAGGTATGGATGCACTTTTTCTTTTTCCTGCTTAGGTGCATTGTAAATCTCTAATCTGAGAGTTCATGTCTTTTTTCAACTATGGAAAATCCTCAGCCATTTTCTCATTAAATACCAAGTCTCTCCCATTGTCTCTTCTTTCCCTTTGAGCTCCTATTAAAAAGAAGGCTGCCTGCGTGTTAGTTAATGTCCTAAAATTTGTCTTTCAGGCATGAGTTTTGTCTGCAACTATGTCTAATTTGATCTCTAAACTTTTAATTAAGTTTTAAGTTTCAATAACTTTGCTTCATTTTTATTTGTTTCTTGAAGTACCAAGTTGCTTTTCTTTTTTTCAAATATGCCTACCCTTTTTTCGTGGAGTTTTATTTTTTGTAGTTTGACCATTAATGTCACATCTTTAATCATTTAAAATATTTATTTTATAATCTCCCTTTAGATGGCTTTGTCCTAATTCTTGACATACAAATCCTCCCATTTGTTGTATATATTTACTCACATTTTGTGTGTGTGTGTGTGTGTGTGTGCGCGCATTCTGTAGTTTTTGAGTGTGAGCACATTTTCAAATGATGATATGGGGTGGGTGGGATATGAGTTGTGAAAATGTTACCCTAGAGAATCTTTGTATTTGCTTTTGCTGAGTGCCTCAGAGGTGCCATGACCCCAGAAAAATTTTAATGTAAATCTTGAATCCTAAGGATGCCTGCGACACACAGGTCATGTAAGTCCCCACGTAGTATGGACACAGGAAGGCTTTTCTTTAGCACAGAATCTCAACAAAGACAAGCTTCCTTATAATCTTTCTTGGGTGGTGCGGGAGGCTGAATAATGGCTGCCAAAAGTGTCCAGCTCTTAATCCCTGCTGTTTGTGAATTACCTTACATGCTGAAAGAATTATGCAGAGGTGTTTAAGTTAAAGATTCTGAGATTGGGAAATTATCCTGGATTTTCCAAGTGAATCCTAAATGTAATCACAAGTGCCCTTACAAGAGAGAGACGGAGAGATTTGACTACAGAGAGGAGAATTCAATAAAGACATTGGAATGATGTGCTTTGAAAACAGAGGAACACGCCAAGAATAAGGAAAAGAAAGAAACGCAGAACTGGAAGGTGGAAAAGGCAAGGAAATGAATTGTTCCCCAGAGCCTCCTGAGGGGACACAGTTCTGTCAATACCTTGATTTTAAACTGCTGATCTCCAGAATTGTTAGAGAATGAATGAACATGATTTTCAAGCCACTGTGTTGTGATAATTTGTTACAGCAGTAATAGGAAGTGAATATAGTTGGTTAGCAGAATTTTTCTAGTCCTCTGATTGGGAGTGCTGTTCTGGACTTCAAAGAGCACTATAGGAAGACTTGACTGGATTTGCCATGAATGTTGGCAATGAGGAATTTGTCACTTCCACCACACAGGCTGGGAAGGTATCCAATAACAGGATTCCATGATGTCTGGGATAACAAGTCAGCTTTGAGAGGAATACAAAGCCACGATTCCATGATTCTGAGCCTTTTTCAGTAGCCAAATCAATGATATATCATAGTTGTCAGGGGCAGTGGGATAAAATGTGGTATTTGTATTCCACGTGTTTTGAAACTTGTCACATGAACGGAAAAACCACTGTGGGCAAATTAAGTTCTACATCTCAATTTTCTCATCTGGAAATGGAACTAATAACAGTGTTTCTCTTACAAAATTATGGTGAGGCTCCAATTAGATGGTGCATGTCAAGCGCCTGGGTATTGATACACTTTAGCCTTGCAGATACACTCAGGGTCTCTGGAGGGGCTTGGCCCTAGAATCTTGTCCAAGAATTCTGAGAGGAGAACCTAGTGACTCTAAAAGATTCATAGGAAGTTTTGAGGACTTAAAAACAAAGAAAATAAAGTTTGTCATCACCAAAGCTCTAGAAAACAAAAGATTCTGTTGATTATGGGAGGAAAAGGGGTTAGTTTAACATAGAGGGTCATGTGATAGCCATGTTGTTCATTCCGCAAACATGTGTCCACAGGGTGGTACTCTCTGCAAGGCTAGATACCAAATGCTGGGAGGGAGAAAGATATCAACAGCTGCCGCACTCCTCCCACGTGTATAATACCCAACCGAATTGTTCAAACAGATCACAACCCTGCAAGTAAGTATCGTAGGCATCCTCTGAGGTGGGAAGTGCATTTTACAGATGAGGAAACTGACCCCCAAGTTAAATAGGGACAAAGCTGACCCTCAACCTAGCTTCCTAATTCAGTACTATTGACCCCATATCACAGACGATAAGGTGAGATCTCTGATTTCAATGTGCTTAGAGACAAGACAGAGCAAAACAAAGGGTGGGGAGAGAGTACTACCAGGTAAACATGACCACCATGACATATAAAAGGAGAAACAAATAAATAAGGGTTTTAGGAGACTAGGAAGGGTAGGGTACGGATGAGGGTAGGGGTGTCTGGTAATACAAGTAAAAGAAGGCTTGATGGAGGGGCATTAAGACATGCATACCCATTTTAAAATTCTTCACCTAGAAAAATAAAACCCAGTAACTCCAAAACACTACAAATGGTTTCTGACTATGTCAGGGTGTTACACTGTATTCTCTATTCCACAAGCAATTCTTTTGTACATATTATATGTAGGGGATTGGTCACACTGAAAAGAAAACCACCACATACCGTGGAGCCAGCCCGAATTAGGGAAAGGAGCACAATTCACCAGGAGGCCTGCAGCCCAGCACTGACACTGGACATGGCCTTGCATCATTTGTTTTCCCTTCAGCTTTAAATTCTTCCGCACATCAGGAATCTACAATTCTCTTGTAGCTCTAACAGTCCAAATTTGAATAAGGAGGACGTTTATCTTTTATCTTCTCTTTCATTACACAATCTCTTTTTCATTGTCTTAAATTGTTTTTCTTCTCTCTTTTCTTTGTTTCTTTCTCCACCCCCTTTTGGGATGGCTCCTTGTTCCCCACTCCCCACCCTCATGGTTATTCTCCTTCTCACAGTTAGTGTCTGAATATTTTCTTCCTCATTACCTAAGTACATGTAAATTGGTCATGTTGCTGAAGCGGAAGCAATTTTTTAAATTGGTTAAAATGTGCCAACGTCAAACATGACGATTTCTTCCATTTTTGGACTCCTCATGATTTTAATCACCCCCAAATCAGCCATTCGAAAAATGACAGCACGAGGACCAGATTCCCTCAGCATCAAATTTTTTGATGGGATGTGTGTTTTGCGTTCACCAAAGTTGTTAGTGGATCTGAGCATTATTTAACTCACCGAGTAGCATTGAGCACCTGCTGTGTGCCAGCACTGGCTGGAGAAGTGAAGATAAAAAATGCATAACATCTAGAGTGTCTGCAATCAGGTTGAGACTTGGGTGTGTGGTGGATGAAAGCACATAGGCAAGGTTCAAAGCAAAGAAGGGAGCTTTGGCTGCATTATGACGGTATTTTAGCACAAGGCCAAAGAACGCCTTATTTTTATATTCAGCGAAGTGTTCTTGGGTGTTGTTGGACACACAGTAATCTGCAGCAGCCTGGGAACAAAATTGCCACAAAGGCCTGATAATCCCTGATAAAGGGCTGTCTGTTAGAAGCTGATTTAGAGAACAAGAGTTAGGCCTATTAACTGCCTTTCTAACCATCACATTTCTGTCTTGGGACTCCTACATTCACAAATATCATTGCAAAGAGAAAGAAAGAGAATTGGGCCCCAGAGGGACCGTAAACTTGCTGACTCAATCAGCCATGAATGGAAACCAAAGACCAACAAAGCTGGCAGATCTGGCCTGGGTTTCAGGCAAAAAAGAAAGAGAAAACACAGCACTGGGCACTCCTTGGTGTAAGGTGAGCCAGGTCACAGGTAAACTGGGCTCATTGAACATCCTAACTCTGGACAACCAGGAATTTCTCCTGCCTTTGGAAGGAGGAGTAGATTGAGAGGGAATGCTCTGCATTAGCAAGAGCTGGTGGAACTCCCATCAACACAGCAGGAGTCACTGACCCATTGTGGCTTGAATGAGTTTAAAGGAGGAAAAAAATATTCTCTCTTCCATCAGGGCCCTGGGTAAAAGACATTCCTAATAAGGTGGACAGAATCAGGATGGAGGAATTTACTCAGCACCAAACCAGGTATGAGACATGGACAAAGAATTATATCTGGAAACATGGTGAATTATATTCTGATTTCTAAGAAAATGCTCAGATGGGCAAAGTGGCTTAACCAAGACCACAGTGTAGAAATAAGGCAGAAACAGGTCTTTGGACGCCAGGTCTGGGCTTCCTGCCATCTCATCGCAGCTACATGATAATAGGCACTCACCTAGGCATTGCCTGGGGCCATAGCAGGTGGGCAGAGCACCTGGGACTAGGCTGAGTATGAAAGACAGGATTCCTTCACTTGGGGAGAAAGCAGGTCAAGGAAAATGGAAAAAGCGCGGCACAGGCTTAATCAAGGAGGAGATGCAGACCAGGGTGGTCTCCCAGAAATGACCATGGAGATAGAAGGTGAGGCCAAGGTGGGGTTTGATTGTGAACCGAGGCAGGAGCCAGTGCTGGGCCAGAGTGACCATGTCAGGGGGTGCCTGCAGCCAACCCACCTAGGGCAGGATTCTCCAGCTAATTCATCTGGGCCTCAGAGAATCTACTGGTGTGCTCTGGGCTGCTATATTCATTTATGAAAAATATTTTGTCCTGAATTGAAAACAGACTTCTAGCTTTCCTTACTTGGATGGAGAAGTGGGTCCTTTTAGAAAATCCAAATGATGTGGGAGCCCATGAATCCCTGTACCTTCAGCAGGCACAAGATAAATGTCTGATCTGCCTTACGACACCAGAGGGTAGATACAAATTTGCCTAATACAGTGGAGGGAACTTAAGGGGTTATTATAGACAAAGTTTCTATAAAAGTGAGATCAGGACATGTCATCCTCCTAGCATATCAATGTGTTCACCAAACAGGAAGATTATCTGAGCCTCAGGAACCAGGGTTTTTACTCGAGTCTTACTGGCACAGATTTGAACATGACCCTGTAACTAACATTGTGACTTTGGAGCGAGGTGATGGTTTGAAGGCTGAGTTTGCATCCTTATTAACTCCACAGTTTTGGGCAAGTTATTTAATTCCTCTGACCCTCAGTTTCCTCACCTGTAAAGAAAAGATAACAATACCTACTTTAAAGTATTCATCTAAGAATAAGATGGAATCACCCATGTATACAGACAGCGCTTGGACAGAGAAGGTGCTCAGTAAAAAAGTGCAGTTACTCTTGGTGCCAATTGTTATTCAGTGCAATATCGAATATACTAATTATCTGCTATAGGACAGTGATTCCTAAAGTCTAATGTTCATAAGAATCACCTATGGAGTTTGCTAAAAAGGTGGACCCTGAGTCTTATCTCACTTCAAGAGATTCTGTGGTGGGGCTCTGAAATAAGCATTTTAGCAAATATCCCCAGGTGATTCTGATGAAGTGGTTCAGTAATCACATTTTGAAAAGACTTGCTATAGAATTATATTTTAGATTTTAAATCTGACCTCTCATGGCTTATAGCTGTCAAAACTGTCCAGGTGAGGCACATACCCTAAAGATTTCCAAGTCCTCTTTCTTACCCTCCCCTCTAACCCCAAGTGCAGTGGAAGTAGCAAAAGGTCTACTCTTATTGCTTCCCCTTTGGGTATTTTCTAGAACAGTAGCTTTCAGTTTCGGCAGCATACTGCAGCACACTTGGAGAGCCACACCTCGGATCAATTAAGTAAGGATTTCTTGGTGGCCTTAATCATGGGGTTTCGTGAAGCTTGCCAGGTGATTTCAATGTACAGCTAAGTTGAGTGTCACTGCTATCGATCTGCTTTTCCATATTCCTTTCAAATCTGTTCTTCATTTCCATCCCTACCTTACTTATATCTGGGTATTTTCTCTCTTTCAAAATTTATGTCTGGTCTGGGTTCATACAATAAGTTTCCTGATTTTATTGCCATTTTTCCCTGATCCAGTGATGCCTCCTACCTGGCTCCATTTGGTACTGATGTCCCACCCACCACTCTGTCCACCTTTATAAGATACAACATGGTAGCTCTGGAGCGCTCCTTGGTCTTTACAGAGGGGATCACGTGGAAACATACCACCGTTTTTCAATTCTTTTTTGCCATTTCCTCCAGCTGCAGTGTTTTCCCTACTCTTTCCTACTTATTCTGCCAGAAATCAGGCAAAGGTCTCCTCTGTGAAGCCACCTCTAACTATCCCATTCCAAGGTAGAAAGATCTCTGTTCTGAACTTTTCCAATAGCATTTACATCATGTGTCATGATATTATGTCTCTAGAATGAGAGAGGAAGGTGTGGAAAAACTATAAATGCTTGGGATAGAAGTTTAACTGAGAGGGATATAAAACAGATCAGAACTATTGTACTTTGCTTAAAATCAAAGAGGGACTGCTTATTACTCCGGGGGGAATAAAGGAGGTCATCTACTCTATGATGTGACCCGCACCATGATTTCCTTAAAATCTTGAATAAAATCTGTAAATCATGAGGAAATATTTGATAAGAGTAGATTTCTTGGGGCACTGGCATAGAAACAAGAAGTAAGCAGAGGGCTGTAATGAAAGTCTTAGGAAGGGCTTTGGAATGTCACAAGGTGTGGAGTGTGAATTAAGGCCAAGTTACCCAGACCTCCAAGGAGCACAGTGGATTCTTCAGCTATCTGGGTTCCATTTGAGCATCCTCTGTGCCCACTGAACGCTCTCCTAGTGTCTAGCACAATTCTTGGCACATGGAATGCTCTAAACAAGTGTTTGGAGAATGAGCAATACACATAGCACATAATATAGGCTTTCTCCTCAGGTCAAAGGGAGCACCAAGAAATCTGAATTGTCTGTGGCTATTTTGTGCCCAGACTGAATTCTCTTTCAGTCACCACTTAGATGCTATTGAACTTGTTTCTCCAAACTCTGTTACTCCAAATTTGATTAATTTGAGCTCAAAATGACATTTAAAAATCCCCTGTTCCCAAACACAGAGCTCATCAGAAACGCCTCCTACTATTTACAGGCTCTCTTCATTGAAATATGATCTTGCCAGCCAGACAGCAATGTGTATTCAGTGGAATTCAATTTTCCTGATCACTGGCTTCATCCATCAGTCTGTTTGCAAAGGGCTGATGCAAGCTTCAAGCCACCTCTTATGGATGGTGGGCGAGCAGCTGTTATTTCTGCATGTGAAAGCATTGTTAGACTCTAATGATGGGATTCTGGAGGATCACTTTATTATTGTTGTTTTAAGTTTTATAGAAATCCTGTCATGGGCCAAGACTTTTTACTATGTGTTCATATTTAACTTTACAACTGATGTTTTGCGGGTGAAGAATCTGAGACTTGAAGAACTTGGGGGGAATTGTCCATGGACACTGGACTGGCAACCCATAGAGCCAGGACTCAAATGCAGTTCTTTTGATTTTGAAAGTGAGTACCATCCATTATGTTAGATTTTCTTCTTGGGACTTGCCTTGGGGCTGAGGTAGGGGAGGCAGGGAGAAGTAATCAAGAAAGGAATTCAAGACATGCCAAAGGGGAAGAGTGACTGCAGTTTATTATTCAACATACTAACTGCCTATCAATCCCTCCCGTGATCTCCACTGTGCCCGTATAGACATTTGTCACAGCAGCTAGGAGGCCACACTTGGCCAGGGGCCTGTTGCTCCCCCATGAGGTGTGGGCTCCTTGGGGGTACACAGGAAGCCTGTGCGCTCAGTGCGGTGCCCAGTCCCAGAGGAGTGGTGAGCAAATGCGGTGCCAGAGAGGAGGTGCCCTGAGGGCAGGGCCGTACAGATGGAGGCCCAGGGAAGGACCCTTGTGGATCCCGCAGGAAAGCAACTTTCTCTTTGAGTTAACCAGAGGGAATAACCTGGGTATCTGACTCAGAGGCCAGAAAACAAGAAGGGACCCACCCAGAATTCCAGAACACTTGGTAGCTTTGCCAACCTAAGTCCATCTCAGGATAAAACTGCGTGCTCTCTTTTCTACCCCAGGCAGCCAGGAAAGTGTCCCTGCAGGACCTGCCATCACTCTATCGAAGTCAGGAACGATGACCACTGTATCTCTCAAGTTGCTCATAATTGTGTCAATGATGTTCAAGTTGCTCATAATTGTGTTCCCTTGTAGCTACTGTCAGTTTATAAAATGAATGGAAAATCTCAAAAGAAATCATGTTTTTGATGTACAGGCAAAGTTTGAGAGTACCTGGAAGCATGCTTCTCTTTTCAGGCAATAACTGTACCTGGTATCAAGGCCTCCACTGATCAAGAATGACCCTTAGATTCTCTGAAAACTGAATTTTGCATTATGAATTTTCCCTCCACAAGTAGGACAGAGCCATCGCTTTTTCATTAGAAACTCTGTTTTCATGGGCCTTCTACAGGGCCTGATTAACCAAGGACAGGATCACATATGAGATGCATAGTAAACCTGAAGTACGTGAGGCTGTTGTTATTATTTCCATTTTGCAGATGAAGAAACTGAGGCTCAGAGAGTGGATGTGATTTCTCTAAGTTCACACAGCTAAATACCTAAATGTGCTGGGATCTGGGTGCTGTGTTTTCCAGCTCAGTATCAGGCTATGTACTAAGGCTTGACTCCTGTTGACATCTGATGATCACAGTCATGCTTTTATCATCCAGCCTTGAATCATATTTGTTTCTCCTAGGAAAAAACCAGGGTAGATACAGACTGTTGTTTTGAATACAATCCAGTTCCACTACAAATAGAGAAACTTTGAAGAAGTTATTCTGGTGGGCAGCTAAAGGTCGTAGTAGGTTCCGTGTCTGAAAAACCAATTCAGATTTCAACATTCAGTTTATGAGGCAAAGTCTAAGATGATCTGTCTAATACTATTAAGATCTAACTCATTCCCAACTCAGCTGGTGAACTCCCATTACTTGGCAGGTCAGATAAACACTCTCGGTCA
Organism: Anoura caudifer; assembly: GCA_004027475.1. Classification (NCBI taxonomy): domain Eukaryota; kingdom Metazoa; phylum Chordata; class Mammalia; order Chiroptera; family Phyllostomidae; genus Anoura; species Anoura caudifer. The sequence continues at coordinate 34,023 of PVKU01000676.1, read as the reverse complement.
AATATTTCATTGCTTTGCTCTCACTCAGGCTAAATATTTGATTTCTTATACCACCAGAGCTTAAACACGTGTGTTGTGTCTGGTGTGTGCAGGTGTGTACACACAGCTATGCTGTTTCTAAGCTCTGGGAATTACAAGGTAAGTCTTAAAGCAGATATTATAGAGGTTGTCTAGAACTTGATTAATTGCCCTGCTCCAACTAAAAAAAAAAAAAACAGAGAAAATTAGAAATAAAAATATTTAAAAGAAATAAACAGGTACAGTGGCATATCACTGGCACATACACAGCATTAACTAATAATCTCTAAAATATGTAAAGTATATACAGTTTATAAAGCACTTTCACCCACGAACGTTTCTCCTGTGACTCTAAACACTACCCCATCTATGAAGTAGGCAGAATAAGCACAAATATCAGCATCTTTTAAAACGAGGAAACAGAAAAATAGAACCAGATCCAGAGTCCTGTTCAGGAGCCTCTAGTCCAGTACCTTCCCCTATGCTGTCATTTTCACATGTCTGTGATCCTTCACTAACATCGTACTTACCAATATGAGAAACCATTAAAAGTGCCTGATGCTGACTCATTTAATATATAGATGTTTATATTCTGATTCAAAATGCAATTGACCTTCATCAGTTTTATACTCACCAAATATATTGCAAGGTGTATCTTGGGGAGGGGGTGTTAATTGCAAAAAAAAAAAAAAAATAAGCTAACCATAGGCTATGTAAATGGTGCAATTTTAAATGCTTTGTGCTACATTTGTACAACACTAAACACTCTTCAGAATACTTTGTCCCATGCAATATTTTTATCTTCACCAGAGGCTCATGAAATGGGTGTTATGACCCCCATTTGACACAGAGGGGAAGCTGAGGCTCTGTCTCCTGGAACTAAGTCACCTTAGCCATTAGCCACAGCATTCCTTCTTTTGACAAGAAGGAATGCTGATGGATGGTGGATACTAAGCGGCAAGAAGGAAGGGAAAAAGTAAAGGGTGGGGAGTGAGGTGGAGACAAAACCCAAGGAGTGTAGGGTGGCTCAGGGAACAAAGTCCTAGAAGCAAGGTGAGGGCTTGCTTTCAGTAACCCCATGATCAAGGCCAGGCTTCTTTGGCTTGGTGTTTCAGCCTTTACTGGCACCTGTCCTCGCTTTCCAGATTTATCCTCCTTCATCATGAACCCTTTATGTGTTCAAGAGGTCGTGCACACAGATGTTATTCTCGTGGGGCCTCTGTAATTCTGTATGTACCCAGACTCTGGGGTCTGATAAGGAAAGAAGGCAGGTGAGGTGGGAGCTGGGAGACCAGCAGCGATCGGAATGAAATAATTCTCAAGATGCACAGTGTGAAACATGCATGTTTCCTCCTAATTCATGGTGACAGCTTTGCCACATCTATAGTTGGGTGCTGGGACCATCTCACCCATGTCAGCACCCTATGGTGCTGTGAGGTCATAAATCATGGATCACAACTTCCAATCACCACTCAGCAAGAACACCCAATAAAAATTTTTATTTTAACAATCATTTATAAGACACTGAAAATAAGCACTATACCAAGAGCTGGGAACAGATGTAAACTTTTATTTATTTAACAAACACACAACATTCACTTTATGCTAGGCACTGGTCTAATTGCTGTTGTGTGTTTTTTTTATCCTCACCCCAGGACATTCTTTCATTATTTTTGAGAAAGAGAGAGAGAGAGAGAGAGAGAGAGAGAGAGAGAGAGAGAGAGAGATCAATGTGAGAAAGAAACATCAATTGGCTGCCTTCCATGCACTCCCAGACCGAGGACTAAACCTGCAACCTCGGTATGTGCCCTGACGAAGAATCAAACCAAACCCGAAACCTTTCAGCACACAGGACGATGCTCTACTCAACTGAGCCACATCAGCCAAGGCTGGTCTAATTGTTAACTAATTTAATTCTCACTGCAACAATAAGAGGGATATTATTATCCCTATTGTATAGATGAAAACACTGAGACACAGAAAGCTTAAGAAAATGAGGTCACACAGCTAGTGACTGATAGAACTAGAATTTGAATCCATGCTGTATAACTTCAAAGTGAATGTTCTTAGCTACTGTCTTTCAAAATCGCTGCCTCAAATATTTTGTAGTCCATAGGACCAGACAGACATGTAGTCATGATAGATTATAATGACTGTCATAATAAAGATGTGTACAAGGTACTATGGAGAAAGTTTGAACAGGATATACTGCTCAGCACTTCTCTAATCCTGGTGGCTGCTATCCTTTGACCACCTTGGATACTATTCACACTAGCCACCTACTAACTGAGTCTCATATTTACCTCAAACACCTACCCTATCACTGTTAGGGAGGAGGATTTAAGCCTTCCTATTTCAGGAGTGCAGAGCACATGGGATCAAGATGGTCTGGCATCTGGTCCTGCTTAAGTTCATGCTCTCTAAATGAATGTCTTCTGCCCTAATCTTCTGACCAAGTCCCATGCCCTATTATTGGTCCAGTAAATTCAGCCCCTGCTTGAGCTCTCTGGAGAATGCACTGATGTCTTTCTGAATGGGAAGGGGATCTGGCTGTCATGTTTAAGCCCTCGCCTAAGACCAAGTCTCAATGTGGTCTTCTAGCTGCTAAAGGAGGTGGTCCCCTTCCCCCTCACTGCTTCACCTATATCTTACCATAGCTTGGACATGGAGGATGGCTTTCTCTGTGGAAGAGGGCTAATTCTCAGTCAGTGGTCCTCGGGCATGCTCACACCGGAACTTCTAAACAAGCCCTTGAAGTCTTCAACACCTTCAGGGATGAAAGCTCTGCCTTCTTTCTTCAGAGCTCTCTCCAGTTTTACATCAGAGCTCCTGAGACTGCCGAACTATGTCTGTCCCAGACACCTCCCTTGCCATCCCCCTTCCCCAATCGTATGCCAGGACCACCATCTGCCTCCACGCCCTGTGCATTCTATGCTCCATTCATCACAGCCCTTTCCTGTCCACTGCACCCATTTCTGCAAGATTGTTTTTGATGTTTCCTCCAGCCACCTCTGTGATATGAGTAATTTGTCAGCAATCTTCATGCTTGAACTGTTTGTTTATATCAAAGTCTAGCCATTGGTCTCACCTTATTTTTTTAGATGTTTTGTCTCAAAAAATATCAACCATTCCTGACACTGTAACACACTGTCATTTTTCACTTAGCTTTTCCTTCTAGATCCATAAAACAAAATCTCTGATTGTATAATCAAAGGGCGCAGAAGATGCAGTTTGGTCCCAAAGCACTGTGATAAATAGATCTGACATTTATCGAGTGTTTAAATAATTTGACATTATTGAGTATGCTAGGTACTCTGCTACATGCTTCTTTTCATTTCCTCATCTATCTTCACAAAGCTCTGTGAAATTGGTAGTTATTATAAGCATTTTAACAAGTGAGGAAACCAAGGCATAAAAACGTAAATAATTTGACTGAGTCACGCAGCTAACAAATGGTGGAGCCAGTTCTCAAACCCAGGTTGTTTTCTGCCTTTGTTCTAACTACTTAACTTCTCTTTTCTGTGTCTTGGTTTCCTTACTGTAAAATAAGGGGGTGAGGGGGAGCACAGGACTTCAAAACCCTCCTTCAGCTTGAGAAGAATGAAATTCCACCAGGGTAGCTTAGAGTTTAAGATGGACCTTGTCTCCCTTGCCATCTGCTTCAATGGTTCTCTGCAGAGAGACGGCAGCACTGTCTCCAAGTCTGAAGGCTTGTCCTGTGAAGGGAACAGCTGGCTCAGTCTCAGAGGCCTGAAGCAAAAAACACCAGGAAATAAATAATTATATTCAATTCCGTAGTAATTTTCTAACAACTGAGACAAATTTTGTGTCTTATATGTATTAGGAGCCTAATAATTTGTAGGAACAAATAAATAATTTAGAATATGGAAAACTTGTGGCAAAAGGTAACCTGAAGAAGCCACAACTTAGTCTAACTTAGAGACCAATTCTGGTTTGGAGTTAAGCCGAAGTTTGAGGATGCTCAGGGACTAGGCAAATGGGCACCCATACCCCTGCCAAAAAAAAAAAAATCTTAAAATGGGAATGGTTTGAGAGATCATATTTCCCAATATCTTCATTTTACATAAGTGAACTGAAGCTGGAAGAGGGTAAAGAGTTGCATGGTGACTCAATCATGGGAGAGTACCTGAGCTGCCATCACCTCTTGTTATAGTTAGCAAAACTTAATGGCACAAGGTCAGTGGTTGATGGGTTTTCCTTAGTTATTGCCTTTCTCACAAAAAGAGGAAGAACTGAAACCTGAATTGCAAGACCACCTGCTCTCCATGAAGACTGAAGCAGTCCTTGCTACTCTGCCCAGAGCTGACCACTCTGCAGGAAAGCCCTTTTCCCAAAGGCATTAATTCAAATGGTGCTATAGATCTCTGCAACGGCAGCCTACGCCTTTGTTATTATCAGTACTCTGAAGAATATATTTAACAGTGTTAAACTCACTGAAGTTTTCCAGTTCGATCCAATGAAAGGATTGACCAAATTCAAATGAACATTTCATTAACTATTTTAAATATAATACAAGCTGGTTGAACAACAATGGCAAGATGTCTCAGAATGGATAATGTATTGAATTGCCCTTCAAATTTAAATTCTTCCATGCTTATGAGAAAGTGAGAAAAGGAAATGTGGGCTGACAAAACCAAGATACTTCATCTTCATCAAAGAAGAGATGTACCTTTAAATCAATGAGAAGGATTTGTTTGCATGGAAATTCTCATAGTAGAGTTCCAGGAAAAAGTTGCAGAAAGAGTCAGAATGAACCCAAAGCCAGATTTTGAGTAAGGTCTTTTGAGACCTCCCACCAAGGCCCCTAGAGAAGCTAGTGGTTGAGGGGCACGGTCAGGCCAGGACGATGGGAACTTTTCTGACTTGCAAACTGATTCCAAGTGTGGTGGCTGTCAGTTCAAACTTCATCATCCACAGAATGTGGGCACTCAGCTCATGTGAGCTGGTAGAGTCAGAACAGAGATCTAGTCCAACAGGTGTTAACACAAAGCAGGAATGCCAGGTTGTGATGATAGGAACTTGGTCAAGGGCGGCGACAGGATGGCAGACTCCCGATGAATTGCTTGTTTGAGCAGAATTCCAGGACTCAATAGAGGGTGGGGAGCAAAATCAGGATCTGGTGCCTCAAGAAGAAAGGAATGGTAAGACACTGGCAGAGTGTCTAGGCCTAGTCAAATGGCTAGTATTTATAAACACTATGTCTCAGAAGGAAATTGGGGCAGAAAAAGCTATTCATATTGACTGATCAAGCATTGTAGGAAGCAGATGAAGACTATAGCTTGGGTAAGGGAGACGGTTAGGCCAGAGCCCACCTTAGCACAGTGCCCCCCAAGCCTAGGAAGAAGAAACAACCCTCAAACACTCTGGGGAATGTGCTCTGTATACTCTGGGCCTCCAAGCTTGACTCCGGGAAGAGAAGGAGGGACCTCAATGCCCAGCACCACACAAGGTCAGGAAGGTGGGGCTGAAGGTCACGCTTTAAAGGCCACTGCCCATCTCCACACACATCATAGAATGGTAGAGAGAGGAAACCAATGTCATTCTGCTGATTCAATGTCTGGGCCTCTTTCTGTCATGTTCTATCAGTGACCTGTCAGTACTCAGAGGCTCACATTTTCCAAAACAGAGATGGCTACTATCCAGTCAATGTAGTGTTTCATCTACTGGTAACATATTTGTGTTTAATAAAGATCTATCAAAAGCCACAATCTTGGTTTATTTTGTAGGATGGTATCAATTTTGGGCATCGATGCTCAACTTACAAAGAAAAAGAGAGTGGAAGACACATTGGGGAGGGATGTCAGGGTTTTTGTCATAGACCAGTTGTGAGTCAGCACCATATTTTTTTCAAAGATGGTCATAATCTGAAAAATAACCACCTCCAAAATTTCTCACCTTGTCTAGCACCTGAATATTTTCAAAGCATTATGCAGTTTTGTGATAACAACAAATTAGAAATATGAAATATACTTTTGTATGCTCATTTCAGTTACAAAGGGAAAGCTTCAGGCAATGAAGCCATTTGGCTACAGTTGTGTCGGTCAAAGTGTTTGAACCCAGACTTGTTCCTATGGTCTTCTGAGTCCCAGACCCTTGGATGGATAAAAATAAATAAATAAAATAAAATTGTACCAGATCCTCGTTAAAAACAGCAAGACAAATTCTATTGAGCTAACTACAGTAGGAAAGAGACTTCAGTGAATAAGCTGAGTTCAACTCCAGTGAACGAAAAGCAGGCAGTTTCTTTTAAAATAGGTAATAAACATGCTTTCATTCTTCATTACAACATAGTAAGATGAAGAGGAAGAAAGAGAAGAAAGTGAGTAAAGGAATAACAGAGAGAAAAATCCCAGATCTTTTCCAAAGCAAATTTTGAAAATGTCTTGACTTTAAAAATGGGTAGATAGCTACTTTGAGAACTTGTAAGGCATTTTCTGGGGTGTGTGGAAGGAAAAGCACTGAAGGCCATCCAGGGGTGGGCGGTCAGTGTGATTAGGCCATTTGTGTTTGCTTATCAAAGCCAGGCCTCACCTTCCCACAGAGGCTGGGACTCTATCTTGAAGAACATCAAAAGACTATCTTTTTTTGCTGATTACGTATCAAAGGGATGGCTCTCAGCTCCTTGAGAAAGACCCTCCTGGGCTGTAAAAGATGTATTCCAAAGGAACAGAGAAAGGATTACAATGGCAAATTTTCTAAAGAAAATACTCTAAGAACAGGTAGGTCAGGAGTTTACAACCAGGTTTGGGCTGGAACAAAGAGTAAAGTGTTCTGATGGTGATGAGATTTCTTAGGCAGGCTTTTTACGGGGGCTGGAGTTGTATCCTAGGGACATGGCCTTGAGCCGATAAAGGTCATGCCAGAGTTTGTTCAAGTGTCTTAGTGTGGCAGGTGGGTGGCCTCATTTGTGCCAAGAGTTTTGTAGTCTTCACTTGTCACGATGCCTTGAGGTTTCTCCATGTTAGTGCTGGAAGAAATGGATCCAAGGCTTCTGGAGATGTGTCCCTTAGTCGGCCCTAGAGAGAAGTCCGTGTGGTTTTGGAGTCCTGAAAACGCCAAGCCTCATAGAGCCATGCCTACTCTCAATTTTTTACTTTCCTACTAACATCCAAGCTGAAGAATTTTCTCCTGGGCTAAAGGACTACCTCCCTGCTCTCTGCCTTGTGTCTAAGAAGTACACTTGTCCTGTATCTGTTCGACAGCTATGGCCATGCACCCTAGGAGGTGCCAAAGTTTCCAGTAAATGTATTCGCCATAGGCTCTGGAAACCTTGCTGAAAGGCTCAGAGGGAAGCAAAGCTATTATTATTATTTTCCACTGTTTGATTTATGTGGCATTCATTAGATGATTATAGCTGTTGGGATTTGATGGATGGAGCAGTCTGTCTTGTCACTATATTTCTGAGCCAATCTGTAGCTACTCAATAATTACCAAGCAGCAAAGTGGGGGCATGTTTAGGAATGCTAATGAATTATCAGTTTTCTTTAAGCCTCATTAGATTGTTTGATAGCAAAACCTCCCATTGACAAGATCTCATCTAACGTGATTTTCCAAAGTCCCTTGTAGCTTGTTAGGCACAAGATTATCTCTGCATGCATGAGGTAGTTTGGAAACCACTCTGATTCCCTGCTATGCCATTGTCTCGCACATTTATTTTTGTTAGAGCTTTTCCTGTGTGCATCTTTGGTAGATGTGTGTTGTGGAGGTGGAAAAAGGTAGGCTGATGTCTCTGGAGAAAATAAAAGAAGGGCAGCACTGAATTCTATTATAGAATTGAATTTTCTAGTTGGAAATCATTTTAGACTCATCTTGAACTATTGCCTTTCACTCACAAATCTATTTTTCTTACATAAGTAAATGATAAAATGATTCACTCAGTTCTTTTGGCCAAAGCCTAAGCATCATTTTTTATTGCTTTCTCTACCTTAGCCCTCACATCCAACCCAGCAGCAAATCCAGTTGGCTCTACCTCCAAAAGAATCCTGACTCTCTCTTCTTCTATCTCCATTACCACATCTCTAGGCTAAGCCCTGGCCATCTTTCTCCTGCTCTACTGTAACCACTACATCCTTTGGTTTCCTGCTTTCATTCTTATCCCCTTAATCCATTATCCTAAAGTAGCCAGAATGAGCTACAGAAGAAAATAAGTCAAATTGTATTAGTCTCCTGCCTTAAACCCTCCAGTGGCATCCTGTAGCAAGTAGAAAAAAATTCAAATTGCTTTACACACTCTACATGGTCCCATAGGAACAGGCCCTGTCTCCCTTTAGACCTCTCCTAGCATTCTCCCCATTATTCACCACTCTCTGGACAGGCCCAGCTCTTTCCCACCTCAGAGCCTTTGTACTTCTTGTCCCCTTCACCTGAAGCATCTTTTCATCTGAGCTTCCCCTAGATGGTTCCCTCAACACTTAGGTTTCAGCTCAAATGTCATCTCATAGTAATTCTTCAGAGAACAGCCTCCTACTTGCACACACTATTGATAAGATTGCTGTGCTTTATTCTCTTCATAAAACTGCCATTCCTTGGGATTTTATTACTTTTTTATGCCTACTGTTCATTGCCTCCCTCCCATGACCGGAAAGTGTGCATCAGGAGACCAGGGACCATCCTATTCCTGGTCACTGCTGTCACCTCAAAGAGTGTGTAGCACACAGCAGGAGCTTAGAAAAAATTTATTGGGTGAATGAAGAAACAAACTAATGAATAAAAAAACAAATGAATGAATCTAGTGCAACTCATTTCTTTTTTACAGTGAAGCAGCTGAAGTCCTAAATTGAAACTGACTTACCCAAAACAATAAAGAGGAGACTTATCCTCCAGATCCTGACTTTTACCCTTTTTCCAACATATAAAATGCATCTCAGTGTTTTTCAACCAGGGTGGTTTTGCCTACCTGGGGACATTTGACAATGTCTGAAGAGGTTTCCAGTTGTCCTCACTGCAGAGAGGTTGCTACTGGCATCCAGTGAGTACACACCAGGGATGCTGCTAAATATCCTATAACACACAAGACAACCTCTCACAGCAAACAATTACCTGTCTGAACATGCCAGTATTGTGGAGGTTGAAAATCCCTGCTTGCATTGCCTTGGGAAAGCAGGATATTCCTCATGCTTTCTTTGTTCTTCCTCTGAGCCACTGGAATAGCTGAGACAAGCCAGTTTTCCTATGCTGCCTCAGTTGCCCTATCTGAAATAGGCAACAGTTCTCCATCTAGGAAGCATGTTGTCTTTGACCACCAAATCCATTTTTTTCCCTCTCTCAAGCAGATCCATTAACATCTAGTTAGCACAGGACATGCCACTGAGTTGACATTCAATTAATATTACTTATAAAGTTTGTTAAAGAAATTGTTGTCCTTGTAACAGTCCTTTCTGCTCGTTCATATTACACTTATCTTTCGGTTGCCAATTATAACACTTCCAGGAAGCCTTTCCTAAGTCCCAGGCAGAATTCACATCTCCCTATGCTATATTCTCTTAGCGCTCAATTTATATGAATTAAAATATTGACTTAAGCCCAAGAGCTGCTCATTTTCCACCCCCCACCCCAGGTCCATTCTTCGAGGGCAGGCTCAGAGTCTCAGCAGAGCGTGGGCACTGAGTGGGTGCTCCATAAGCACATTCTGTAAGGAAGACACATGTCTGACAGGCTGCATATCCACTCAAAGAAACAATAAAGACAGAAAACCCTGCAAAATGAGCAGGACAAGAGAAAAGGAAAATCTTTCTTTCACTGCAGCCAAAAGAAGCCAGGATGCAGGCATATCTTTTCAGAATATTGCGTCTCTTTTGTGGATGAATGCAGGCATTCACGAGGCAGGCAAGTGGAGCCCGCTCCCCACCACTTGGGAACAGCATGAATGAGTAATTATCTCTAAGGTGGTAAGGAGGGACTCGGGAGCTGGACTGGATGAACAGTGTGATCTCTGCAAATCCCTAAGCCAGCGGCAGGAACAGGGTGGGTGGCATGCTGTGCTATCAGTGCCTGAAGGGAGATAAGGAGCACAGAGCAGCAACCCTCGTGCTGCTTTCCCGGGAAGCTGACTGGCTTGTCTTAAGCCTGGTATGCTATTTAACTCCACACAGCTGCAAACAAACAAGATTAGAAATGAATGATAGATTTTCTTTTAAAATAGAACATGAAACAAAAGCAATTTTTTTTGTCACTGTGGGCAAATGGAAATGCCTGCTCAAGGAAAGCAATTTCAACCGACCAGCTCCTTCCACATTAGCTTAAATTACCTGTTTAAAATACAAAATGGTGAACCGAGAAAGGCTTTTAGATATATTGCCATGTCCACATTTTATGGATGGAACATCTGAGACCTGTGGAGGAGAAATGATTTACCTCCAAATCCCATAGCACACTAATGGAAAAGCCAGAATTTAGAACTTTTTCTTTTAAAGGTTCCTGTCCCCTGGATCCTATTGTGCGTGTGAGATGTGGAGAGAGGGGTATGTCAGCAGGTCACAGTCTGAGTACCTGGGCTCTGGTTTTAACAAAAGACAAACTGTATGATTGGGGGCAAGTCTCTCCTCCCTGCTTTACCATCCCCATCCACTAAATAATGGGTTTTGAATGGAATGACCTGCAAGGTTCCTCTCAGTTCAAAAGTTAAATAACTATGACTTAGGTACATGATAATAATGAACAACCAAACAAATAAATAAAACTGCATGGAGTGTATTCTAAAATTTTTGATACATAGTAGCTCATTTAACCTTACCATTCTGTAAGTGGGCATGCTTATTACTGACATTTACATATGAGAAAGCTAAAACTTAGATTAAGTAACTGGTTCAGGGTCACACAACTGGTATGTGGTGACAGTGGAATATGAACATCTACCTGCCTGAATGCTTCATCTCTGAAGTCAGCTTCAGAGATGAAAATGACAAAGTCAACAAATGTTCAAATGTTATGTCTGTTCGGTTCTTCCAGGGCCTGAGACGGCACACCCAGGTGCACAGAGATCACTCCCCTTTGGGACACACAGATTGTGACAGAGTAAGACTGCCTCTTTGTAGCTTGTATCCATGATGTTTCATGACCCCTATAAAGTCTAACACTTATTTTTAAAGCAGTCCTTTGGAAAAGGGAGGATTTCTTTAATGACCCCGATTCTGAGAATCTTCTCTCTAAATTAAAATTTCTGCTCACCTCTCTGGTTTTTGCTTGGACCTACTTTCAACTTCCTCACAATCCCAGAAGAACGCCTCTGCTCACACTCAACATATCTCACACTTCTAACTTAGAGTACTATAGTTGATTAAATACCCAGTAATCACAAAAAGGGTGGGAGGAGAAACAATTTTAGTGAAAATTCAAACAGGGAAGCTTTTGTATTGGGCCAAGATAGAGTCACAGGGACTTGATTGCCTTCCCATTTTAAACAATTAAAACAAAACAAAACAAAACAGGACAAAATAAGTCAAAGAAAGGAAACAACAGAGATCAAAGTGCAAGTATATGAAATAGAAAACAAATTAATAATAGAAAAAAATCAATGATTTGAGAAGATTACTAAAATTAGTAAACCTCTAGACATACTAATCAGGGGAAAAAAGAATAGAGAAATGACTGATATCTGAAATGGAAAAAAAGGGTATCATTACAGATTTTACTGATATTAAAAAGATAAAAAGTGAGTATTATTAAAGAACTTTATGCCAGTAAATTCAACACATTATTTGAGATTAACAAAGGTCTTCAAAAACTTACAAGCAACTAAAAAAAGATAACCTGCACATACCCATATTAATTAAATCAGTTGGATATTAATTATAACCTTCCAAAAAAAAAAAAAAAAAAGAAAAAGAAAGAAACAAACCACCATGGTAAATTCTACTGCTAAATTCTACCAAGTATTGAAAGAAGAAATAATAATAATTCTCCATAATCTTTTCCAGAAAGTAAAAGCAGAGTGAATACTTCCTAACCCATTCTATGAGTTATACAAAGTAACTGTCCTTGATATGCAAAATAGACAAAGATATTACATAAAAAAAACAACAACTATAATCCAACATCTCTCCTGGCTCAAAAATTCTTAACAAAATTTTAGCAAATTTTATTTCTAGAAAGATTATGCATGATTAAGTGAGGTTTCTAGAAAGATTATGCATGATTAAGTGGGGTTAATTACAGATATACGAGGTTCCTTTAGGATTTAAAAGTTAATCAGTGGAACATACCATATTAATAAACTAAAAAAAGAAAACCTACATGATCATCTCAATAGATACAGAAAAAGAACATTTGACAGAATTCAATGTCTATTCATGATTAAAAACTCCCAGTAACCTAGAATTAGAAGGAATTTGTTCAACCTGAAAAATAGTATTTAAGAACTTAACAGTTACCATCATACTTACAGCACAGATTGAATGCTTGCCCCTAGGTTTGTGGGAAAAGGTCAAGAATACCTGCTCTCAATGCTTTTATTTTAGCATTGTACTGAAAATCCTAGCCACTGCAATAAAGCAAGAAAAATTTCCATACAAATTGGAAGAGAAGAAATAAAATTGCCATTATCAGAAGATGGCAGAATGTATTTATGTAAAATCCCAAGTAATCTCCAAAACAGGTACAAAAACTAATAGTTTTCAGAATATATGTTAAAGACATAAAATTAATTATTTACAGACAATGAAAATAATTGTATACAAGCAATAAATAATAAAATAGAATTTAAGACAACAAGTTATATTATCAACATATAAAGTAATTAGTGACAAATTTGACAAAAGATATGCAAAGCTTATACATTGAAAACTACCAAACATCAATGAGAGATATAGAAGAACACCCAAAGAAATGGGATGTACCACACACCTGGATCAGAAGACTCAATATTTTCAGAAAGTCTATTTTTTCTAAACTGGTATATAGATTCAAAGCTATTCCAATCAAAATTTCAGCAGGCATCTTTAAGCTAATAATAATTTTCAACCTGATTCTAAAATCTATATGACAATTCAAATGACATGCAATGGCAAACAAATTTAGACAAGAAGAACAAAGTTGCAGAATTTATACTACCCGATTTCAAAACTTATAAATCTATATAATCAGATAGAATGGAATTGACATGAAGTAATAGAAACATATTAATATAACAGAATAAAGTAAAGAATTGTACACACATGTAAACATATAATCAATTGGTTTTGACAAAAGTGAAAAGGGAATTAAGTGGGGGGGGGGAGATACGTTTTTAAGAAATTGTGTCAGCATGATTTGATAGCCATATGCAAAAACAAAGCAAAACAAAACACTTCAACCCTTATCACAATGCACAAAATTAACTCACATGAAACACTAGACTTAACTGCCAGATTAAGCATTTGGGGGAAAAAAAAAACAGAAACAAAAATCTTAGTGACCTTAATATAGGCAAAAGATTTTTTTTTTTTAAAGTAGGACACTGAAAGCATAAAGGACAAAATAAAATTTTCCTATATGGTGGTGGAGTAGGTGGAAGCCACGCCTACCTCCTCCCAGAACCAAACTGGAAGTGCAACTAAAAAATAGATCAATCAACTGAAGACTAGCTGAAGAGAAGTCTTATAACAGAAGAATCAAGACTGACAGGAAGGGTGGACATGCAAACAGGGCTGGCACTCCCAGGGACTGTGGCTGAGATTCCAGAGGGAAATCTCAGAAGCAGCATTCCCCCAATAAGGGTGGGATCTCGAGTTCATGCCAAGCACCCCAGCCCAGAGCACCAGAGTCTGGAAGAGACACCCACATCACTTCTAGCTGTGAAAAGCAGCAGCATTTCTGTCTGCCAGTCACAGATGGGAGCCCATTAGAGACTCAGACACCTTCTTAAAGGGCCAACACACAAAATTTCTTTGCAACCACTCACCCCGGGCTCCAGCAGAGGAGGGCAGTGCAGACCAGAGTTGTGTGAAGAGAGACTGGAGTTTGTGGCTCTGGGGAGAGAGCAGAGGGGAAAACTACTGGGACCCCCAGTGCTGAGTCATTCTCAGCACACCACTGCAGACACCATTTTTCTTGGGTGGAGCACATCCTTCTCTGTGGCATCAGCCTAGGGGAATGAAAAGCCCCACCTTCTGGACTCCCTGTTGATCCACCCTATGGAGCCTGCACCCTGCTAAGGAGTCAGCAACCTGGTACAAGGTCTGAGCAGACTCAAAGGGTATCATGACTGACATGTATGGCTTAGGGGTAGGGAGCATTCCCCCCACTTTTCCATTATACTGACTGGCACTGCCCCATCCTCTTGACTCTTGGTAGCTCCACCCTGCCAAGGTCTGAGCAGAATCTGGGGCAGGGGCCATGCCCCAACTTTGCCCAAACCTAACTAGCAGCTCTCCCTCTCTCAATTCCCAATAGCCTCTCCCTGCTGAGATTGGACTCGTGGCAGAATCTGGGACAGATAGTTGAATAGCCAAAATTTTTCCTTCCCATGCCCACCCAATGCAGAACCTTTTCTTCACACAGCCAGTTTAGGTCTAATGTCTCTGCTGGCTTCAGCCTGATTATTTCCTGAGACTCTACCCCACCACAAAGGTGTGTGAGTACCCAGAAGGTAGCAGCTGGATTCATATATACTGGAACATTTTTAAGTGGCCTCAGATCCAGCACTGGCACCAAGAATGAACCCATATAGATCTGGAGAACAGTTCCCACCCCTTCCTAGTGATTCACTGAGAATGTATTACATGCAACTCAAGTACAGCCAGAGCCTCTTTCAGTGACTGAGCCTAACAGGCAGCTTGCAAGCTAAGGTAGGCAGAAGTAAGCCTTGGAGTTCCTAGGGACTTTTGATGAACTTCCCTCAGGTCTAGTACTGGTAAAAGTGAGCCTTGGTGCACAGCTTGATCCTTTGTGTGCATACCCAGGCCCACCAAAGGCAGCCATAAACTCTGGATCACTTTGTAGCTCCAAACAGGTAGCCCCAGGCCAGTCACAGGAACCATCTGACATTGACCTACACCAGAGTTCCTCCCAAGAGACCCCAGAACTACCACACCCAATGGCCAGCTTCAGACCATATCAGAGCAGGGTCCAATTAGCTTTACTAGCAGCATATCCAAAGAGA
Source organism: Anoura caudifer (assembly GCA_004027475.1). Taxonomy (NCBI): domain Eukaryota; kingdom Metazoa; phylum Chordata; class Mammalia; order Chiroptera; family Phyllostomidae; genus Anoura; species Anoura caudifer. The sequence goes on along the minus strand of PVKU01000676.1, from coordinate 18,908 downwards.
GATCTTGACAAGCACCAGACTCTGCTAAGGCAAATTTGGCTTTGAGTGGTCAGCATCTACATAGCAGCTTGTACACTATGGTTGGGGTTGATCCTCATATCAGCCAGCCGGATGGTCAACCCCATACACAAATGGGCCAATAGCAACTAAGACTCAATTAGAGCAGGAGGGCCCACATAATGCACACAAGAGACATTCTTGGAGCACCCAGCACAGGGGATCAAGGCTATTGTGTGATGTCCCACAGAATACACTCCCTAAGGCCACTCTACCAAGACTAAGAGTCATAGCAGACCTACCTAACACATAGAAACAAACACAAAGAGGCAGCCAAAATGGGGAGATGAAAGACATGCCCCAATCTAAAAAAAAAAAAACAGGAAAAATCTCCAGAAAAGGAGATAAATTAAATGGAAAAAAGCAATTTACCAGATATGGAGTCAAAACATTGGTTATAAGAATGCTCAAACAACTTAGGTGAAGAATGTATGAAATCAATGAGAACTTAACAAAAGAAATAGTAGGCAAAAAATAAGACATGGAAACTGTAAAAAAGAGCCAGTCAGAAATGAAGAATACAATATCTGAAATAAAGAACTCACTAGAAGAAATGAACAGTGGGTTGGATGAGGCAGAGGTTTGAATCAGTGATTTGGAAGACAGGTAGAAGGAAACACCCAATGAAAGCAGAAAAAAAGAATTAAAGAAAATGAAGATAGTTTAAGGGATTTGGGGGACAATATGAGGCATAACAACATCCATATCATAGGGATACTAGAAGGAGAAGAGAGAAAACAAGAAATCCATAAATTATTTGAAGAAATAGTGACTAAAAACTGCCCTAACCTGCTGAAGGAAAAAGACATGCAAACCCAGAAAGTGCAGAGAGTCCCAAATAAAATGAACCCAAAGAGGCCTACACCAAGATACACCATAATTAAAATTGCAAAAGTAAAAGACAAAGAGAGAATCTTCAAAGCAGCAAGAGAAAGAGGGTCAGTTACTTACAGTGGGACTCCCATTGGACTATAAGCTGATTTCTCAACAGAAACATTTTAGGCCACAAGGGAGTGGCATGACATATTCAAAGTGATAAAAAGCCAGAACCTACAATCAAGAACACTCTACCTAGCAAATCTGTCTTTATGAAGGAAAAATAAAAGGGCTTCCCAGACCAAAAAAAAAAAAAAAAAAAGCTAAAGGAGTTTGTTATAACCTAATCAGTATTACAAGAAATGTTAAAGGTCTTCTCAGAGAGGAAGAAGAAGAAGAAAGAGGAGCATAGATGCATAGATATAAAAAATAAAATGGCAATACACATGTACCTGTCACCAATCCAAAGGCATAGGGTAGCTGACTGGATAAGAAATCAAGACCCATATATTAGAGCAAAACTAGAGTACACCCAAATGGTTATCATGAAGCCAATGTAAACAATTCTTGGCAAATTCATAAAATGGAACAATATTCAGCAATATAAAGGAGTACACTTAACACATGCCACAAGATAAATTTTAAAATAGTTATACAGAGAATGAGAAACCAGACCAAAACTATAAAAGAGTATACAGTGCATGATTCCATTTGTATAAAATTTTAGAAGATAAAAACTAATTTACAGTGATAGGAAGCAAATCAGTACTTTCCTACAAGTAAGCATAGAGAGAAAGATACATTACAAATACAATGAAGAAACTCTGGGATAATGAGAATCTTGTCATCTTAATTGCGATGTGGTCATAGAATATACACATAGGTTAAAAAATGTCTAATTTTACACATGGCTTAACCAGTTTATTGCACATCTATTATACCTCGATAAAGTTGCAAATGATCTTTTAAAGAAAAGAGGAAAGGAAGATTTTAAATTTTATAACAGGGAGCTTGACAGAATCCTCAATGAGAAAAGCACATGAGGAACTGGTGGGATAAAAATTCAAGAAAAATCCATGATGTATTAGGCACAGGCCTTGGAATCAACAGCATTCCATGAACTAACTTTTAGGTCCTAGGTTGATTTGGATTGGCTTTCTGGAAGGGATGACCTGAGAAGAGGCTTAAGCAGTAGTTTTCAGAGTACAACATGACACATGATGCTTGAAGAGAGTATAAGAGGCAGACTACAAGATCATAGGTTTAAAAGTACCACCTTGTCACATGCTTTGCCTCCCAGCAGAGTTTATGTCAGAGATATTTGGAAAAGACAGCTATTCCACAGACCATTTCTCTAAACTGTGTTCATGATTTTAGGAAATATCTAGCCACCCACCCAGGAGTCTTGGATTCATCCTCGACTTCTCTCTCCCTTCACCCCCTGTGGTAGCCATGAAAGAGACCCTTCCAAATCTTCCTTGAAGAGACAGTCTGCTATAAAAAGTACAGTTAGCTGACAGCCTCCACCGTCTTTAGATCCATCACAGCATTTGAGCTGAGTCCATCCTCTGGCAGTTCCTAACCATGCAAGATCCTCACCATTTCTGTCCAATTGGAATTTCCTGCCAGACCATCCTGGGATCAGAGCTGTCTGCTGGGTTGGTCAAAACATTCTCAGAGCTTCACAAAAATCTGAGTTTCTTCCTATCCAATCATCCTTCATTCCTCCTCTTCTTTCACAGACATCAGGTCTTCATCAGGGTCTGAAGGTTTTCCCTACCCACCCTGCTACCTCTTCTCTTTATCTCTTATGGGGATTACCCTCAATACATCTTTTGCATTTCCCAGTGTCTTGATATTTGCTTCCTGAAAAACCTGAACTGACATGCACTGCCAACATCTAAGTCTCCAGGTTCTGTGGAATCTACCCTCACTCTGCCTTGAACTTGTTTTCTTTTCTCCAATCTCATTGCCACTGTGCTAAGTCAGGCTGCTCTCATTCCACTGCCCAAGAACCTGCCCTAAAAATTGGACTTGAATTCCACTGCAAGTGTCACTCAGGAACAGAGTGGTTGCGTATGTGGCCTGAATATCTGAAAAGGAGGTCTATACTTCCCTGAAGAACAGACTATGATTTGAAATGGGGCTGTGAAGTCTCACTGCGGAGCTCTGCTCTGATAATTAACTGGCATCGAGTGTTCCATGCCCAAGTATCACCTTACTTCTTTTTTATCAGAAACAAGAAATATTTAACCACAGTCTCTACTCTTCTTGGCAAAGAATTAGTTGTTAAAAAAATCTCATTGGCAAAGTGCTGTGAATTTCTTAGGAACTCCAATAATCTGTCTACTGGTAAAAATGCTGACCTGACACTATTTCCGTATGCCTTTCCTTTCCACTCCACATAAGGCCTGGTTGCCTTTGTTTTTGTTTAAGGCCATCTGACCTTGGTTCCTAACAACTTCTCTCGTCCTACACATGTTGCAGCCAAATGAAACCACTCACCTACACCAAGCACAGTTGGTGCTTTCTCACTTCAGTAATTTCACTCAATTTCTTTTTTCTGTCTGAAATCTCCTTTCCTCCCTCTCCCAAAGCTTCTTGTCTCATTTCTACCCATCACTTAAAGCCTATCTGAAATGCAATATCCCCTAAGAATCTTAAGATGTACTCTCCCCTTTGGCTACAATTTCACAGTAGTTTTTCTTTGTATATTTCTCATGGTACTTACTTACACCTTGTTTTGTGCTTATTAGATAATGTCTTATACCTCCACTAGGCTATTTCTCCTTTCTAATCTCTCTGATCCCCACCCTCCCTCAAGACCTGCCACCTAACCTCTACTCAATCTCTCACTTCTGCATTACTGTCAGAGGCAGTGATCTGTGTTCTGTGCATTCTCGTTGGGTATCTGTTTGAGACCCAAGCTCACAGCCTGGTGAAGGGGTTCCAGGCAGCTTTTCCAGGAAATCAAGTATTTGCCTGAGCAAAGTCTGTTGCGCAAGTCTGTGAGTCTTGCATTGTTACCATAGTTCTGTGGTCAAACTGGTAAAGGAATAAATAAGCAGAAAGTCTCCAGGGCTTTGCATGAGGATATGACTGGCTGAAAGAGACTGCCTTACCCCCAAGATCTGAGCAAAGGGTTTCAGCAGTTGTTGCAGGTGGGGTGGAACTTCAACATTAGTAAATTCCATCCCATCCCTAAGATCCACTTTATTCTATGTTCTCTCATTCTATTCTCCAATTACCATCAGGCCTGATCACCACTCTGTAAGATCACAGTCTAAATGCAGACGAAGTTCCAATGCATCTCTCTAGGAGCCTTTCAGTGGTCCAGAGAGTTCTCTCTGGCTGTGTATTACAAAACCAGCTTCCATGAACATGTTCCCAGGCCAATAAACATTCAACAGGAAGCATCTATCAAGGCCTGCTGTTTGCCAGGAACAGGGCTGGGCATACAGAGATAAATAGGACTCAGATCCTGCACAGTAAGCCAAATCAGCATTTAGGATACAATTTTTCTTTTCTTTTCTTTTCTTTTCTTTTCTTTTCTTTTCTTTTCTTTTCTTTTCTTTTTTTTCTTTTCTTTCTCTTTTCCTTTCCTCTTTCCCTTTCCTTCCTTTCTGTCTCTCTCTCTTTCTCTCTTTCTTTCCTTTTTACTGGTTTAAACACATACAATCTCCTTAAACCCTTCTACATTGTCAATTCTCACTTTAAGTTGCAGGTGCAGAGTAGTTTTTAACAAGGCAAAACTAACTTCTTTGATTCAGACCATCAGCTCTTCCCACCATATCTGTCCAGGGTAGTGGGGCTCCAGCTCATGCCCCAGAGAAGCAGTTTTACAAAAGCTCTGGGATAGATCACTGGCATAATACAATACAGCCATACCAATGTATGTGTTAAGACACACATATAAAAAGGAAACTTGTTTTCTCATACCTTGGTCTGCCATGCATTGTAGAAATTCTTTGAGTTTTTTCCAGGTAGGAAAGACAGCTAAGAACAGAAAGTTCTGGAAGAGAGCTCACAGAGACCTCAGGCAGATCGCAATCTCCACTGGCAATTTTCTCAGGTATGGATAATTAACTGGAGCTGAAAAGGTGAAAGTGTTTCCCCCGGCAGCGCAGGAACAAACATTGTGTTTGTCTTAATTTGCAAAAGGTTTCTAACGGTAGCATTTCTAATTGACAGACCAAATATCCAACAGCTGCTACCAGCCCAGTTTCCGAGGCTGGAATGCAGCTGGACTACTAATTTCCCGAAAGCCTAGCAAAACAAAGGAGAATAAAACAAAGAGGAGAAAAAAATAAATAGGGGAAAAGGTCTCCTCTTTGAATAATAAAACTTTCTCCAGCTTTTTAACCTCTTCCCAAGGTCTCAGCCAAGAAAAAAAAAACAACAACAACAAAAAAAAAAAACCTAAAAGAGTCACCTTGGATCCTATCTCACCATCACTGAAGAGCCTGAGAAACCGATCCTGCTCGCCAGCAGAGCCCAAACTTCATCTCACCAACAGCTCAAATGCCCTTGGATTTTCCATTTTTCTGATTCGTCCTTATCGAGACACACATTCATTATTGAGCCGCTTCTAACTTGTAAAGAGTTGTTCCTGAAACACTCTTGAACACTTAGCAGCTGTTGGCTATTGTGGAGTGAGCTGGGGAACCAGTCAGGAGACCTGAATGGTGGACTTTAACTCAGTTTATCCTTGAGACACTACTCAAAACTCTGCATTTTCCTGAAATGCAAGAACAATAGCATCCATCCTGCCTACTGGATGTCTGTAAACCTCAAATGAGATAACACAAGTGAATAAATTTGATAAAGGGAAAAAATATCACTGTATAAATGTAAAGAAACCTTTTATTGCCTATGTATATGACATGGACACAAATATTTAGAGATGTGATCTTTGTTAAACAGCAAAGAAAAAAATAATTCTGTTAGGGTTCAGAATTAGCAAACCTGTAGACTGGACCATATTTGGGTCTCAGCACCCCCATCATGTGCGTGGGAGACCATAGGTTGTTCATAGAATGCGCCTGTGTGCACAAGTGATGGGATGCAATCTGGCTATCAGCTCAGACTCCATTGCTGCCTCAGCCTGTGAACAGTGTCTCAGAGACAAGGCATGCTTGTACCCCGGAAGGAGTTGCTAAGATAGGGCATTACTGTTGGGGACTTTGTACCAGGACATGGAATTCAGTGAAGGAAATCAGCAGGCCCAGATGTGTTTAAAAACCTTAGTTGCACATCATTCTACTTAAAAGCTGTTAAAGATGAAAACCCTTTCTCAACTCAGAAAACCTTTCCACGAAGGCCGCAGAGAAAGGAAACACCATTATCATTGAATTAGCATTCAACCGTGTGCTGCGTATCCCAGACACTCGGCTAAGTGCAAAGCAGGAACAACTCTCACTCCCTTACACAGCCAAGTAGACACAACCCGTTACGCACGTGTTCTCAAGGAAAACAATCACTGTTCTCAAGTAAGAGGACTTGACAGCACCTGGTGTCATGTAGTGTTTTCTAGATTTACTACAGGAATTTGTTGGCTAATGGGAAACAGATTTCTCCTATTTTTATGACAAGAGGTAGTTGTGCAAATTGGAGCACAGCACCCACTGAAATTAGGCTCTTACCCTCCTCAGTTGGGAACAGGGTGCTGTCTCCCTTGATGTGTGCATGTCAAAAAGATGGTTCCCAGGTTATTGAGAAAGCTATTTCTGGGTCATAACGCTGACAAAAGTTCTGTCCAGTCTTTCAAGGGGTACATGTTGAAGACATGAAAAAGTACTTCAAAGTGTTCTAGGGAAATGCACTAAAAAAAGGTGGGTGTGGGAAGAGAGTGAAATATTTTCCATTCTTCCCAACAGGGAGAATTCAGGCTCTTATTTTTTATTTGTATTTGCCGTTACAAAAACTTTTAGCTTTTTAAGCAGAAAAACCACTTTTGAGAGAACAGATGGAAGGTATGACCACATCATATTCCCAACAGTAACCTCTGGGAGGTAAATAAAGCCCTTCCCTTCATGGTTGGCTTTTGAACCCAAGAGCAGCCCTGTCTTCCTGCCTTTCACGTGGCAGGTCCTCAGAGCTTCTCTGATCTTAGGACCTTCTAGTAACCAAAGAGGGGATATTGACTCTCACTTATAAGTCAGCTGCTATTCACTTGTAAGTCTGCTGTTCCTCTGGATATTTGTGCTTCCCTCTCCACTCTCTTGGCCATTATCTGTCTGTGAAGCCTCCTGGCTGACCACCTCCGATCCTCTGGCCCCTCTGCTTCACATAAGGCACTCCTGCTCTCTCCTGCAGACCAGGTCACCTGTTGTGGCTCTGCATCTACCACACCCTCATGCTGCCCGGGCTTCTCACAAGGTGGCCATAACTCACACCTGGGAGGTAAATGATGCCAGAGGAATCTGCTCTTCCCACCTCCAACTGTGCTCTGCCATTGCCTCCCCATTTCCATATCTAAAGCTCTTTTCTACAAATAGGGACACTCTATCTCCTTCCTGTGCATTAGCCTTCAGGAACAGAGTTCTTGATGTTTTCACACATAGTTCTCTCTTGCCTGGTGCATAGGCCCCCTGAGGAAACTATTTGGGACAGTTTATTGTGGTACTTCTAGGGTGATCAGAGTCCCTGTTTGCTTGGGACAGTCCAGTTTTAGCACTGAAATTCCTCCAACTCAGTCTAGATCCAGTCAGAACAGTTAGTTCGCTATTACAGCATCTCACACGTAAATCTTCCTGTGAATCCCCTGGGGATCTTGGTGACATTCAGGTTCTGATACTACTCGTCTCCGGTATGGCCACATTTAGAGCAGTGAACACATGTACAGCCTCATGATTTGTTTTTCATATACCTAGTTCCTTCCCTTTTGGGTCTGCTACTGAGTGTGAGCCTTCATGGTTGACCCCATTTAGCAGTGATTTTTCTGGACTCCATGAGCCCATGTCCCCATTGTACTTACGCTTTTGCCAGAGGCTCCTTCAATCTCCTTGGTAGACCATTTGCAATTCCTGATGGTACACTAGGTGGATTTCCTGCCCAATATCTATCCCATACATTTTTCCTACTATAGGAGCTGAGAGGTGAGTGAAATGGATCCAAGAGGTTTTTAGAGGCCATGTTTTCTAGCTTGTATGGCTGTTTAAGTTCCTTAAGAGCAGAGGCTATTTGTTGCTCATTCCTGATTCTCACAACACAAAGCATGACTCCTTGCAGAGGGTAGCCTTTCCACAAATGTTTGTTGGTTCCTTCTCTAGGCCTGCATCTCATTCTCCAGGGCATAATTCTTATTTGAAATCTTCTAGAGGATGGAAAAATGATGGTAGCAAAGCGTTTAAAGTTGCGGGGATATAGAATTTAGAATTGGGATTAAGATTGGCTTTGCGTATCCCAAGCTACATTTTTATCATGAAGCACTATTGTTTCTCTTAAACAGCAGATGTCTTTTAGGTACATGGCATGTACTATGAACTCACTAAAGTTAATCAAAGAAAATAGCTTGCAGGGTAAACACACATCAGTGGATAACCCAACAGCAGTGTCAACCTAGGACAGAACATCAATTTAAAGATACATAAGGTAGATAATTTCTGTATAACAAATGGCAAACAAGTTAACAATGTGTTACAATAAATACAGTTTATTTTACTACTCTGCAGAGAGGGGAATGAAAGGGAAAAAGGGCTCTAAGGAAAAGGTTGAGCAGCAAGATGGTAAAATAGGTGATACAGCCCACTTAAAATACAAAGCATATATTTTGTCAATGCATAGATAAGCTATTGGGAAAGTCAAGAAGGCCCTGCATAAGCTGTGATTCCAGGTGGCTTGGTTTCTAGCTTCCAACTGGAGAAAGTCTGAGCCTGGGCAGAGTGGGGATAAGATTAGAGACCACTGCATAAACCTGAGTTTTCCTCAGGAGAAACCACCACAACTTACAGAGGGAAAACGTACAATATAATTGACTTCACTTTGGGTAGAGAAGAAAAGAAAGAAAAATAAAACTTTTCTCTGAGAATTAACTCATACAGTGTTTGAAGATCTGAAGCCAGAATTTACCCTACCTGTGTGGCACCAAAAAAACCCAAACTAAAGACTTAAAGTGGTCTTGGGCTGGCAGTGCCTCTAGGCTGGAAGGAGCATAAACACAACTTGCTCTGGAGAAAAACACTTCAAACCCAAGTTCAAAGGATTTCTGCCAGAACACTCAAGGACATGAATGTATATGCAAAACTTACTATCATACAAATTAGCTTATCTATCCATATAGCTGATATTGGAATTATGAGAAATGGAATATAAAATGAATGTAATGAAAATGCCTAAAGTACTAAAAGAGAGATTGAATTAAGCTAAATAAATATTATAAAATTTGACCAGGTAGAATTGAGGGAAAACCTAATTATAATATATAAACCTAGTTATAATGTATAAATATATAAACATAATTAAAAATACATAAATTGGCAATAGAAAATTAATGGATGGGTTAAATAGTATGAGTCATAGCAGAAGGGTTATTGAATTCTAAGATAAATTTGAGGAAATTATATAGAAAACTGAATAGAGAAGTAAAAGGATGGGCAAGTTAAAAAATTTAGACACACAGACAATAGTGTATGAATCTCTAATGTATTCATTATAATTTCAGAAGAGCATGGAAGAAAGAAAATACTTAAGAAGTTAATTAATGGCTGGGATTTTCTGGATGTGATGAAAGATATCAACACTCAGATTCAGAATACGCAGTGAATCCCAAGGAGAGAATGAAAAAAAAAAGTCTGTGCTGAGACCCATTGTGGAGGAACTGTAGAACTTTGAGTGCAAGAAGTCCCAAAAGCAGTTGAGAAAAAAGATTACCTACAAAAGTGATCTTTTAGTTCTCAACTGCAATTATCAAAGCTGAAATACATCTTTAAAGTGCTAAGAGAAAATAACTGTCAAAATAGTATTGCAGAGGTAGTGAAGTCACCTATCTAGGAAAACAGAAAGATAAGGACATTTTCAGAAAAACAAAAACTGAGTTTACATCCAACACACTTTCAGTATAGAAACATCTGGATGATGTTCTTAGGAAAAAGAGGAGAATCCCAGAAGGAAGGTCCAAGAAATGGAAGGAATACCAAACAAACAACAGTGTGAACTTGTTGCTAACACTAAACAGATATTGACTGTAAAAGATATTAGCAATATAGTTCAGTTTATGTTTGAAAAAAATCAAGGTAAAATTCATATCTTGTACAACAGTGTCATTGGGGGAAAAGATAGTGATTGCCTCAAGGTATTTTAATTTTCTTTTGTTGTTGAGAAGGAAGATAAATATACCATTTATTTGGGACTTTAAGTTAAATGGACAGGTTAATATTTTAAGGCTAACCAGAAAAATGGGGTGTAAAACTTCCCAACTGGTGGAGAAAAATAAGTTGAATAGAGTGTGTGGAGGCAGAGTTGATCCAAAAGATGGAAAGAAGAGGATATTAAAAAGGAACATTCAAAAGGCAGAAAAATGAAAAGTATGGATTAATACGGAAAAATGAATTCAAACATATCATTTATTTCAATCAACGTGGGTAAACTCAACTTAAATTAGAAGACAGGGATTTTCAGTAGGGATTTAAAAGAAACAAACTCAGCCGTTACAGTACTTAAGAAGATACAAGTAAACCATGAAGGTATGGAGATGTTAAAGTAAATATGTGGACAACAAAATTCTACAGGAAAGTCAAACAGGGTATACTTTCTGTTTAAAGTATTACTAACATAAAGAGGTTTATTAAATATTACTAAAGTTTGAATCCTCAAGAAGATAATTCTAAACTTGCAAGTATCTAAAAACGTATACCCGGCACCTAGATGTGGGAGAATACACATTGTTTCTGGATGCACATAAAATCTTTGCAGAAAACCGACCTCGTGTTAGACCATAGGAGCCCGGATGGATTTTGAGGAGTTTTAGACTACATTCTATGATCATAGCACAAGTAAGTTAGAAGTCAATAATAAAAAAAAAAAAGATGAAAATAGATCACTAGAAGCAGAAATCTTTTAATGACAAGTTTATCACCAATGTTTTATTTAGTCTTGGCTGACAGACAGTTTTCATAAATTCATACCTTTTCATTTTCTGGGACTCTGTTTCAGTTTTTATGTACCTCACAGAGTACTGGGTTACCCTGGAGCAGCTTGTGAGCTGGCTCTCTAGTGTCATGTAGCACATGCATGTGCATGCGCTGTGCACGCACACGCTTTGGTTGGTTGACCTAATTTAACGTCAAAAACAAGCTGATTTTCAAAAATTCAATTTTTCATGTTAGTTCAGCCATTAAAGACTCTGTCAGTAATTAAAATTCATTTTAAGAAAAGAACCTCTTGATGTAATTATTTTTAAAGATCACTGGTATGAATATTGATTATTGTTGTACTATAATTTTTTAAGCTACAATTATCAATTCTCATGACAAAGTTCTTTATCACTTCAGCTTGAGATACCCTATGATGTTTCAATTGATTCCAAGGGCATACATTTTACTTAATTTTAAATAATTGTAATAGAAATAATAATGTGTAGAATTAGTTTGCAAAAGATAAAATCTAAGAAGCTTGTATAATACAAATATATTCATTATAAACTCCATAGAAGTGAGCACCTAGTCATTTCTTTCTCACCAGTTTACCTTCAGTGGTTAACATAATGTCCAGCACAGGGTAGATATTCAATATTTTTTAATGTAAAACAATTTAATGTAAATGCAGGCTGATAATTAAGTAGTCAAAAGGCCAGAAATAAAAGAACAGCATCTACTATGAAGGGCAAGGCACTCATAATCATTAATATTCTATTCCATTCAGACGATTTCTCTTCAGCAGCTACGCTGTGCCAAGAAGCGTTCTCAGCGTTGTGTGATGACAGGCATCCTGCCTTGGCTGGTGTGGGGCTGAGAGTCTGTTTGGAGAGATACAACCTGTTAGTTAGAATTAGTAGAGTGTTCACAAGTACCAAATTTTGAGCTTCTGAACATTGTGGCAAGGGAATGGGAGAACTCAATTCATCACCTGATATATGCATTGTACAATGACGTTGTGATGTTACCAAAAATTTGGCTACTTTACAATAATTTTTAATACAGTTGACACAATACTTTAATATCCATGATCTCATTTTAAGAAGACTAGATATTATCACTAATTTACAAATGAGGAAAATGAAGTCCGTAGCAGGTAAATCACAGAATTAGAACTCAGATTTCCTGAATCCAAATTACTGGAGATAAAGGTGATGTCCTTTTTCAAAAATTAGTTTTTGGTGTTTGTCTTTAGCGATTATTTAAATAAAAAAGAAATCATAGTCTCCGATTGCATTTTTCCAAGTATCATGCTATTTGGTGTTAGCAAATCCGGGTGATTGTCAGAAGTTACCCCTTTCTGTCTAAGGATTAGTTATCAGCTGAGGAGACACAGTCGGGAAGACCTTGGCGACAGGAGCAGGAGTCCCTGGGAGCGAGGCTGCTTGGGCACTGCGTTAGCCCTCTGCGAACCTTCTGAAGAGAGACGCGTTGATTATGCATCTCTGTGTTCCTACTGGCCCCACTTAATGGCTGGCTGGCCAAAGGTGGGTCAGCAGTGAGAGCATGTCCTCCGTGCTATTCGGACAGCCGTTCCCCGGGCCCAGGCCCCAGTGACACTGCAGCTCAAATTATCTTCCCCAAAAGGTTCTGCCCATCATTCCCCGGCTCAGAAGCCTTTGGTGGCTCTCCTTTGCCTACTAAATATAGATCAAGTTTGTCCTTCAAAGTTTTCCATTATTCCTTTTGAAGTTTATTGTCTTCTGCTCGTTACAGAATGAAATGGGGATTAGGAGTCCCTGTTACTGTGGGTTCTTTGCTGTTGCCAGGGAACTGGAATCAGGGCCTTCAGTGCCAGGGTTTGGTGAAAAGTCAAGGAGCTGTTTATTCAAAAGCTATACAGGTTTCGAGGAATGACTTAATGTCACCGTTAAATACTCAAACTCCCTTAAAACACCCTCAAACACACACAGTCCTTGCTTCCCCCTTTGCCATGGCAGCCCAGTCTTGGGTACCTATTTCAGCAAGAGAAAAAAAAAAAAAAAAACTAGAAGCCTACAGCTCACTTCTGGTTCCTCTCAGTTATCCGTGCTTGACTGGCAGGTCTTTTGCTGTTCCCAGCACCATCAGCCGTGTGGCTGCAATCTCTAGTTCTTAATCCAAAACCATGTGACACCTTCTCTTGGCCCTCCAGCCAGAGTCCTTTCACCCCTTTCCTTCGCTGCAAGGTTCCTCATTGTCCTCATCTCTAGTGCTGCATTGTCTCTCCAGCTTTCTGAGCCCCACCCCAATGGCTGCCTCACCTGGGTTTAAATCCCAGCACTAATCTTCCTCTACAACCCCATTTCCAACTCCTCCTGCAACTGGCCACACCTGCCAGCATTCCCACATTTTTCCAGCCTTTTTGGGGTGCCATAATTAGTCCAGGCAGGTGTGTCTCCTTGGCATTGAACTAACCATCTCCAAGCTCTCACACCCTAACCAAGAGGAGCTACATTGCAGTTAGTCAGGGGTTGAAGTCACTCCCAACTCCCTGGCTCAAAGCAAGGCCACAGCTACTTAACATGTCTATGAACCTAGCCAGCTGTTATAGATATGTAAAATAACTGTTTTTGCATATCAGGTATGAAGCTGGCCAGCTGTTGATATGCAAAATAACTCAATGGCCCTGCTCCCAGTGTCCCATCCCCCATTCAGACTTGTGGGGGTGATAAAATATAAAATTATATTTTATAATTCCTGGACACCCTGAGTTCTGGACCCCATTTTCAAATACTTCACTTGAGGGGGGCCCTGGCTGCACCCTGTTACATGCTCATGTCTCCTTCCTTCACATAGTGATGTAGAAAATTAACCCAGAGCTCAGCATGAGCCCATTTCCTGCCCCATTGGGCAGAGTAGCCTGCACGCGCGAAACTAGAAAACCATATAAGGGAATCCAAACTAACTTGCTTTGTGTCACGTAACCCGGAAGAAAGAATGTATATATATGCCCCTGAATCCTTTGTTCGGGGCTCAGAATTTGGAGACTGCACTCCTCTGGGCCCGTGTACGTTAATAAAGGATCGTGCTCCTGAATCCCTCCGGTGTTTGGTCGTTTCATTTCTCTGTAACAATAGCACCTCCTGTCCATTGCATCATAAACAGCCTGGGCCTCACCACACTGGCTTACTCAGTTGCATTGAACAACTTCATGTCTTTGCTCAAGCTGTTTCTTCTCTCTAGAATACTCTCTCCTGCTATTTTATTTGTATAAACATAGAACTCTAACACATCCTTAATAATTTCTGATTTCTCCTTGGATTCTTGATTTATAACGCATCTCCTTTCCCCCTGCTCCCATTAGGAGCCTTGGGTTTGCATTGCTTCGAGGATCCTAGCCCTTTCCACTTTGAATCGGACCTACAGGGCCACAGGTTAAGAGTTTAGGAGTGCCTTGCATGCTGCACCAATGTTTTATCCATGCTGACCGTAGCTCAGTTTCTGTCACATAGTAGGTATTTTATAAATGCTTCTTGAATTCCCAGAATTAATTATACCACATAACGTAAACAGAAATGGCAGAACCCACCTCGACAGAGTCGATTTTACCCTGACAGAGTTTCTCCCCCACTGGAAAAATGAATGCAATGAATGACACATAGAAGTGGCAACAGTGTCACAATCACAAAATAAGTGACAAATATAACATGCTTCCTGACATCTATTTTTAAAAATGAAGACAGAAACTGCAGGCAGGCATTGGAAATTAAAACCGTTAAGTATAGCCAGAAAGTTGCTAATGAAAGTTGCCTAGTGATCCCAGAAATTGACACAGTCAAGGAGAAAAAATTTTCTCACTTTTATGCTTGTTTTCGCCCATAGTGTAAAGTTAATTTGTATCTAGTTCTTCTAAACTTTTAGCTTGCTGGCTTTCAGTTTCCCAAATTAAAAAAAAAAAAAAAAAAAAAAGTATTGAATTGCTCCTGACATCTCACTGCCTTGATCTGTAATTCATGTGTAATTTAAGTTGATTGAATATTTTGCCACATTAGAGTGGAAAATATCCGAATGCCCAAAACAGTAAAAGAAAATGACAGGTTCAAATGCCACTTGGCATCACCTTCCCTGATTTCCACCAGGTAATTAAGGCCCTCTAGGAGGCTGACATGGAAATTTGTCCTGAGCTCCAGGATTCACTCATGAGCACTCAAGGTCCAGAAAGAGATGACTCTGTCATTAGCTGACGCAGTCTTCCTTCCTTGGAGGCAGGATAAAATAAACACATTCCTTAGATTATTTGTTCTCTTTTTAAAAGATGTTTTGAATTGATTTCCTTTTTAACTAAAGAAAATGGGGTTTGGAAAGTGCTTTCATTAGTAGTAGAATTTACTTAGCCTTGAAATGTATCAAAAGACACTCTGAAAAAACCCTCAAGGTTTGCTAGAAACAACTAATGAAGCAGACGAATCACTCCAGGTTAAAGTTGCTCTTGGTTCCTGTCCTCACTCCAGCCCTTTGCCTCCTCTAACCCAGGGTCACCTACCCACATGGCACAAAACCTGCTCTCCCTTTGCTCCCTTCCTGAGAATGTGAAGACAAGGTGCCTTCCACAGTCGCAGTTGCAGCAGCCTGACTATAGAACTGACAGAGCTAAAGAGAAAATCTGCTTGGAGTCGGGATGTGGCAAAGTGAGAGATGAGGGCTGGGAGGCAGAGGAGCCTCCGGCATCACCCAGAGGCAGAGAAACTGAGGATCTGGGAGACACCTGCATGCTGGGTGTAGGACGACACGGGTTCTCCGTTGTAGTGCAAGGGCATCTCATCAGGCCTCAGCAAGCCAGAGTATTCCTTAGGGCTCTCAATTTCTTTTTATTTTCTTTCTGCGCTCATCAATAACAATTCTGAGCTTACCTCTGAGATACCTTGATAGTGAGAATAGAGATAAAGGACATGAGTGTTTTGGTCCCTGGGAAAGGATTGCTCCAATAATTTTTTTTTAAATGTGCCAACTTGCTTTATTCAGTGAATTTGTTGAATACTTACCAAGTGCCCTGTACTGGCTAAGTTCTGGGGATGCAACAGCAAAATAAGAAAAGTTATCCTGCATGAAGTTTATATTCTAGAAGAGGAAGATGAAGATGAACAATAAGTATATGAACAAGCAAACAAATACGATTAATGTATATAATAATGATACTATCGAGAAAGTTTTCCAGGGTGAGCTCACCACGAAGGGTAACTGCAGATGGAGTGGTCGGCAAGGCTTGCTGCAAGGTGGTGCTACTTGAATTGAGACCGAGTGACAAGAAGACGGCAGTCATGTGAAGACATGGGAATTCTAAGGAAGAGCTATTCCCTCTGAGACAGCAATGAGTTCACAGTGGGGAACAGAAAGGAGGCCTGTGTGCTGGGAGCACAGTGAATACAGGAGTGAGCAGTAGGAGGTGGGGTCAGAGAAATTCAAATCTGATTGCCTGTATAGATGCTAAAAAAAAAATAAAATAAAAAAAAAATAACAGAGTTTAGGGAACTTGAGAAAATGGGGACCAACTGGGTCTTGGACCAAAGTGGATTAAGACGAATATTCGCCCTAAGAATTTCTTCCACCAGCTAGTCCAAAACGAAAATTCCTCATTCATTATTTTTCTTCCTCCCTAAGACCCCTCTGTTCTCTGAACTACCACTGCAATTCTCCTAACACATTGTTAGTTCACGCCCTGGGTTTTGGCACATAGCCTTCCTTTGCTCAGAATGTCTGTCCTCAAGATCACCCTTCCAAATTCAGCTAAAATTGCTTTTTTCCTGTACGTATCCCAAACAAAGGTAAATGTTTATGCAGGTGTTTGTTTAAATTTATTATAACATCTTTCAAACTGTATTATGTTTGTCTTTCCCGCTTCCTAGACCAGGAGCTCCAAAGAGGGCAGAACACATTCTTACTCATCTTTGCATTCTCCGTGCCGAACAGAGCACTAGATGCATGGTAGGTGCTCAATACATGCTTTGTAGGAAGAAAGAAAGGAAGAAAAGGAGGAAAGAAAAGGGAGCAGGGAGAAGGGGACAAAGATTCTCTCCTTGACCAATCTCTGATGAGATTCCTCTGAATTCTCTTGTCAACTAGGCCCTGACTTTTGAGCTTCTGTGTTTACATTGCCCAATTTTAGCAACGATCCTGAAAATTGGTTTAGGAGAGTTCCCCATTCTTCATATTTAATCTCCCTCCATGTCTAATCAGGTTTCTCATCCTCCACCATTCCCCAGGTGATATCTCATCACTCTGGCCTGTCATCAGAATCTCCCACTTGACCAAGAGGTTTTCTCTTAGTAATTTTCAATCACTGACCTCTAACCTACACTTGGCTGTAAGTTTCTACTTTTCTTGGTTGTATTCAGAGTTGAGCCCAATCTCTCCCCCCTCCAATGAAAAACCCCACTGGAGTGGTCCCTACAAATACTGCAATAGCCCCCCCCCCCCACTAAATAAAATGTGCCTTATTATCTTTAACAAGTGCCATGGATAATTTTTTCTTGAAGGAAGGAAGGGAGAAAGGAAGAAAGGAAGGAAGGATTGATTTAAACTTCAGGATGAAAGAAGGTGAAGGGATTAGACAAAAAGCACCCATGGACATGAACAATGGTGCGGGGATTGACTGTGGGAATGGGGGGAGGGGCTTAAAGAGAGAAAACTGGGACAACTGTAATAGAAAAACAATAAACAATTAATACACAAGTAAATGTCAAGATGAAGTAAATAGTTTATTTCTGGGATATTTGTAGTAAAAAATGGAAAATAAATTCCCCAGAGATATTTTTGTAATAAAAAAAGTTATACTCATCTGGAAAATTATTATTATTTTTTTGCTCTGCTAAGACCCCCAAGGAATACGAAATCCCTCCCACACTTTTCAAAGGTATTTGCATATGAGTCACAATTCCTGCCAGTCCTTAGTTATATAGATCTGTGTGGTAATAATTAGGTATATAAAGAGCTGGAGGAGAGGAATGGCAGCTAGTGACCTCCACGCTGGAAGCAGAAAGCCTCGGCACAAGGGCAAAACTCTGACCGGTGGCAGAGAGGTTGAGAATCCGCAAACTCTTCCAGGAAGCAGTCTTTCTGCTGTGAATTCTCAGGGATGCAGAAATGCACAATACAGAAATGAGATGACTAAATAAACACGAAGCATACCAGGGACAGAAGCGAGGCTACTCCTCAACCTAAGGTATGACTTTGGTGAGGAGAATGTAGCACAGGAAGAAAAGGGGATAAGACAGAGGTTGTCTTGACCAGAAAGGTCCTAAGACTCTAAGCAGACCCAGGATGCTGGTATTGTCTATCATAGCAGTTCTCAGCCTTGGCAGCACATTAAAAATTATCCAGGAGCTTTTAAAAGTACAGTGCCTGGACTTCAGATTATTAAATAAAATTTTTGAAGATGGGGTCATAATACCAGAGGTTTTTAACAAGTTGTCCAGGTGATTCTACCAGATACAGGTGATTAAAATTCCTTTATTCTGTACCATTCGTGAAAGCCCTTGCACATGCATTGACTTATTTAATCCGGTTTATCATTAAAGGTAAGACCAAAGCTCAGAGACAAAAAGGAAACTCACTGTGGGTCATGCAGCTAGTGGCAAGGTTTAAACTCGTGCCGCCAGCCTTCAGGTCCAACATGTATTCAGCACATCAGGCCCATTTAGAGAGCTGCTCCTTGGGAAAGTCTTGATATGGACAAGTTGATCTTGAGTGATTCTGCCTTCCCTTTTTTACGCCCCTTCTTCCTTATTAACATTTCTCTTTTCTCCACAGCTTTCCCCCTTCCACTCCTCTCATTCCGAGGTGCCCATTCCTGCCACATTCCTGCTGGGACGATCAGAGCAGTGACTAACCACTCAGTGGGAATCAGTGTCGTGGGCAGCCTCCCTGCGGAACAATGTTCTCTTTAAAAGAACATTGGCAAATGAAGTAAAATTAAAACAATTG
>PVKU01000675.1:397974-419587 GCA_004027475.1 Anoura caudifer | reverse complement strand
GAACCTCCAGGACATCTTTAAACATCCCAACATCCGAATTATAGGGGTACCAGAAGGGGAAGAGGAAGAGCAACAAATGGAAAACTTATTTGAACAAATAATAAAGGATAACTTCCCCAATCTGGCAAAGGAAATAGACTTCCAGGAAATCCAGGAAGCTCAGGGAGTTCCAAAGAAGTTGGACCCAAGGGAACACACCAAGGCACATCATAATTATGTTAGCCAAGATTAAAATGAAGGAGAGAATTCTTGAAGCAACAAGGGATAAGGGGACAGTCACCTACAAAGGAGTTCCCATCAGACTGTCAGATGATTTCTCAAAAGACACTTTCCAGGCAAGAAGGGGCTAGAAAGAAGTATTCCAAGTCATGAAAGTCAAGGACCTACATCCAAGATTGCTCTATCCAGCAAAGCTGTCATTTAGAATGGAAGGGAAGATAAAGTGCATCTCAGATAAAGTCAAGTTCAAGGAGTTCATCATCACCAAGCCCTTATTATATGAAATGTTAAAGGGACCTATCTAAGAAAGAGAAGATATAAAATATGACAGTAAAAAGACAGCCAACTCACAGATATTAACAAACTTAAGACCTAAGACAAAAACAAACTAAGCAAACAGCTAGAACAGGAGCAGAAACACAGAAATGGAGATCACATGGAGGGTTAGCAATAGGGGAGTGGGAGGAGGAGAGAGTGGGAAAAGGTACAGAGAACAAGTAGCATAGACAGTAGGTAGAAAATAGACAGGGGGAGGGCAAGAATAGTGTGGGAAATGTAGAAGCTAAAGAACTTATGACACATGGACATGAACTAAAGAGGAGAATGTGGGTGGGAGGGGGTATGCAGGGTGGAAGGAAATGATGGGGGAGAAATGGGACAACTGTAATAGCATAATCAATAAAATATATTTTTAAAAAAGGTACAAACTTCCAGTTATGAAATGAATACTCCAGGGAGATATCATGTATCACATGGTGACTACAGCTCACAATATTGTATCATATACACACAGTACTCAACTCAAAATGACCTGACTTAACAGTATTTGACTTTACAATGGTGAAAAAGCAATATTCATTCAATAGAAACCAGAGTTCTAATTCTGAGTTTTGTTCTTTTCCCAGGCTAGTGAAACAAGGTACATGACTCTCACGATACTGGGCAGAGTTGGTGAGCCACAGCTCCCAATCGGGCACCCACCACGAGGGTGAAAAACCGATACTTTCAAGGGCACTGTGTTGTCAGCGTTTGTTTGGATGTTGTGTGTTGTGTTTTCACTGAAAACCCATCATTTCTATGAAATGCCCAGCCATGTCGCCTGCTTCTGGTGAGAAGAACAGGGATGCAACTACAGGTGCTCGTCCACTTACAATGGGGTCATGTCCCAATAACACAAGTGTTCTGAGCGCATAGGGCAGGCTTAGCTAAGTTATGATTGTCAGTGGGTAGGTGTATTCAATGTATTTTCAACTCATATTTTCAATTTGTCATGGGTTTATTGGGACACAACCCCATTGTAATTTGGGGAGTATCTGCACTTGAAATTTGCTAAGAGAGTAAATCTTAAATGTTCTTACACACATGTGAAAAAAAGGTAATTATGTGACTGATGAAAGTGTTAACTAATCATATTTATTGTCATAAACATTTCATAATATACAGGGTGAGGCAAAGGTAGGTTTACAGTTGTGAGCATGCAAGATACAGAGTTTATTCTTGTATTATTACTTACTAGTTATTGTATTATTTTCTATATGAGCAGCTCTAAACCTGCTCTTGCCCTGCCCTTATGCTGAGATTTTGGTAGCCTGGAGGCACTATGTCCACAGTATCCATATTCTTCCTCATCATACAAGGAATGGAGAGAAAGGTCCACATTTACACAGATTTCTTTAGTGCTTTGCAAAAATCCAAACTAATATCACAGCTTGGCATCACTGGATGATTTGCAAGTTTTATATTCCGAGAATGCGATCTTCATCATGGGCCTATGATAAGGATTAAAAATAACGATGTAAAACACAAGACTTAGCACTATGCCTGGGACATAGTAGCCACTCAATAAATGTTTGTTTTTAAAATAGATGTCCATTTCTAATGTCTTTGAAATGACTGTCTTAATTTTTAAAGTGTTCATAAAAATTCCTTGAAGTCCTTTACTACAGAAGCACTACCTTACTTTATTGAAATTAGTGCCAGCTACTCTCAAACTTACTGGTTTTTCATTTTTGACTTGGGGTAGATTTCCCTTAATTGGACTTCAGTCTTTTAAAAACTGAGTAGTTGCAGATATCCAAAGCTATTCTTGCCCACAGGAAGCTGTGCAAAGGATGCATAAATAATCAGAGGTAGAGTAATAGTTTGCTTCTCTGGCCTTCATTAAGTCTCACTCTTTCCCCACAAAGATAGGAAGCCAAAGTCATAGAACATCTGAACTCTGTCCAAACTTCAGTTGTATTTCAAAATTTCAGGTTAGAATGAATAATACATTAATGCTATACAACTTTTATTGTGTTCACTTTAAAATTTATATTAAGTAGATTGCTACATTATGGTAATGTACTAAATTACCTAAAGCAAAGTAATACCATGATTAACTGACTATAAACATTGGTTTATGGTCAGATTATAAAGTATTACAATGATTAACATTATGCATTTTCATAACAGAAAATTGCAGGATGAAATGTCTGTGGATTGACTCAGTGCCATTAGGAATAATAAAACAGGGGTATAACTCAATCTCCAGTTACATCCTGAGAGTAAACTTTGTCTTAAATCTCCTAAGTGGTTAAGAAATTCATTAATTTAAAATGCCCAAGGCTTGCCAAACACAAGGTATAGAGTGCAAGGATTCATCCAAATTTATGATATTAAGGAAGTACAGCTTTATATTTTTTTAGTCTTTTTCTCTAATACTTGAGTATTGAAATGGGTTGTAATGATAAAAAATATATACTCTCAGATTTAGAAAAACCTAGTTCATCAGTTCTACAACAATGCAACTGACTAATCTTTGTGGAGAAGCAGCCAACACAGAGATAAAGACTTGCAGAAGTCCCAGGTTTATGTTGGTCTTTGAAGGTAACAGGGTGGGAAGTGGGCACCATTTGAAAGATTTGGACACCAGGGAAGAAAAATCATAGTGATGGACTAATCACAACGCTGCAGAATGTGGTAACAGAATTGTCTCTGCTTGTTCTCACACGGCCACATAACTGCTGTATATCTTAGGCAAATTTCCTTAATTTCATTATCTGTAAAATGGGCATATTTCTCAGTCATTGAATGGATTAAATAAAAATTGTAGTGACTACCCATAATAGACAGTCAATAAATCACAGTTTTTTAACATTATAGTTATTACTAGTTGATCAAAAGTTGATCATTATTAGATTCTAATGATAGGGAATAGTCCCAATATGAAAAAGAATAGCAAAATTGGGAAAGCGCATTTAAGAATACTGGCTGGTGAAAATTACATAAGCCTGGGAAATTAGATTAAATTCTAAAATACATATGTGGATCATTTTATATTGCAGAGCCTCTCACTTCCTACAACAACAACTGCAGGTCCTGGGAGAGGATGTGAGACAGTGTAACTCTTTCCGGAAACAGACCTTTCATTGTAAAAACTGCTTCTTCAATGGTTCATCCAGCAGAATGCAGTCCACTTTTCCCTGGACAATAAGCAATTTCCACACTGGAGGCCATAGTTTCCGTAACACTAGCTTTCAGCACAGTTATAGCCTTATAATAATACATGCTCAATAGTGCTAGTTTGAATTAACAAGTAAATGAATGAATGCCTAAGGAAAAATATTTTTTTCAAATTAATAAATTTTATTGTCAGTCTATCTTTAATCAATGCTTTAATTTCCATTGGCCTCCATATATTCAGCTGTTTATTTGGAAACCACTTGACTGCTTTCTATGGGCTAACCTACGAAACGCAAGTATTAACTAAACAGTTCAGCCACGCTTTTGACATGCAGTGTTTCTCAGAATGCCCTGTTTCTGTAAACTGAGTTAGAGTAGTCTGCTCAACGTGGCTACTCGAACACAATGTTCTAGAAAATAATAAAAGTCAAAGTCACTGGTCATTAGAGCCTTTAAAAAATGTCTCACTGTGATATTCCTGGGAAATGACACCAAAGCCACTTTGTATCCAGAGACTAAAATTGTTAAATATTCCTTGATAAAAATAAAGCTATATAGGCAAAAAAACTTAGAATTCTTTTCTTTAGCACCATGCCTCTCTACTTGTATCTAAAAGCCTGTTGCCAAATTTAATTCTGTTCCATTTTTCTTACCCTAAAAATATTTAGACAATTTTGTTATATTATTATCAGTATATAAACTAATTCATAATGCAAAACCATCTCAAAATCTGGTTTGTAACCTATTTTTAACCTGCCTACAATGAGATAAGTACAGAAATTTTAATCACCCCTGTACACTTTCAACAAGCAATATGTATAGGATTTTGTGACTGCTCCCTCTCTCCCTGTGTTATGCTTGTTCTGATTTTATTTATGTCTGTTGAATCTAATAATAAAAATTGAGGCTCATACTGTGTATATATTTTTAAGTTTATTTTCTAAGTGATTCATCTGTATGTATTTCATAAAAGTGTCAGTCTATGACAAACTGAAAAGAAACTAGTCCTTATAGCCTTTTATTCATGTTACATATTTTCTTTTTTAAAAAAATCTATTTAAAACTTGCTAATTTTCAATGCTGAGTTTTTATCTTCTTGAGATATTGCATTCCATTTTTTATTTATATGGTCGCAAAGTAGATACTACTTTAGCAAAGCATAGAGTTATCAAACTGATTTTAACAACTACAACAAAACATCTGACCTTATTACATATTTCCCTGCTTAAAATTATTTAGTGCATTTTCCTTAACAAATACCTTTAATGCTTTTGAAGGCTTCAAAGACGCCCAAGGTCTGCCTCTGATTACTTTCTGGCCTGATCTCCTCCCCAGCAACCCACCCCACCATCTTGCTCCCTCTCCCCTATAGACAACAGACATACTCTGTCATCTCCATCTCCAGGCCTCTGACTGTAAAATTTACTCTCTCCATCCATCTAACCCTTCTCTCTCTTTCTCTCTTTCTCTCTCTCTCTCTCTCCCCACCTCCACTCCCCCTCCACATTCACATCACCTGCACACACATGTACGTAAACCTGTGCACACTCTCTAGTATTTCTAATGCCTACCATTTCTTAAGTTGTCAAATTACAGAGAACTTTCTCTTGAGTCTTTGGCCTCTTATGCTGTTATTTTACTATTTTCCTTTTATAAAAGATTACTAATCCTCACCCACAGATATGTTTTATTGATTTTAGAGAGGGAGGAAGAGAGAGAGCAAGAAAAACATCAATGTGAAATAGAAACATCAATCAGTTGCCTCCCATATGCACCCCGACCCTGGATAGAACCCTCAGTTTAGGCATGCGCTCTAACTGGGAATCAAACCTGCAACCTTTGGGTGTACAAGGACAATGTTCCAACCAACTGAGCCACCCAGTCCAGGCTGTATAGTATTTTTAATAGCTACATTTTTCATTGAATCATAGCTCTGTGAGGGCCAGAAACTAATTCTGTCTAGGCTTTTGCATTCCCAGAACCTAGCTCTGTATCTGACACATTTGGGTTTTCAATATTTTTTAAACAAATTCATACATAAAAGTGGCAACTGAACTGGTAACTTTATGAATACAAATCCCCATAAATTCTCCTTCTGCAACCTACCTTTTTGCAATACCCCTCATAATATTTCAAAGCCATTATAATTATATTGCTAACTTATAGAAAGACCTTCATAATCTGTAGTCTTTTTTTCTTAAATCAATCTGTCCACAAAAAATTGTCAAAAATTCAACTTATTTCTGACAGTTTATTTTCCCAACTCGTCAAAGGTATTTAAAATTCTAATTCTGTCCTTGATGTGATACAAAAACTTACTAAGGCAAACCTCAACCTGGGAAGAGAGGTGGGGTAAAACCTCTTGAATTCAGTGTAATTTGCTCTTAAATCTGAAACTAGACTCTCTAATAACTCCTAACTTCAGATTAATTTATATGAACGTAAAATATGGTTCTATCTTCAATACATTTTTTTGCTTGGGTCTTTTTTAAAATTTTTTATTGATTATGCTATTACAGTTTTCCCAATTTTTGCCCCTCTATCCCCCCCTCTACCCTGCCCACCAACCCTCCATCATTCCCCTCTTAGTTCATGTCCATGGGTTGTACACATAAGTTCTTCGAGTCAAATGGTTTCACATACCATTTTTTATCTCTCCCTGTCTACCTTATGCCTATTAATTATGCTTCTTAATCCCTGTACCTTCCCCCCATTCCTCCCTTCCCCTTCCTCACTGAAATCCCTCCATGTGATGTCCATTTCTCTGATTCTGTTCCTGTTGTAGTTGTTTGCTTAGTTTTTGTTTTCATTGTTTTTCTTTTCTTTTAGGTTCATTTGTTGACAGCTGTGAGTTTGTCGTCATTTTACTGTTCATATTTTTATCATCATTTTCTTAGATAAGTCCCTTTAACATTTCATATAATAATGGCTTGGTGATGATGAACTCCTTTAACTTGACCTTATCTGGGAAGTACTTTATCTGTCCTTCCATTCTAAATGAAAGCTTTGCTGGATAGAGCAATCTTGGATGTAGGTCTTTGCCTTTCATGACTTCAAATACTTCTTTCCAACCCTTTCTTGCATGTTAGGTTTCTTTTGAGAAATCAGCTGATAGTCTGATGGGAAATCCTTTGTAGGTAATTCTCTCCTTTCCTCTTGTTTCTTTTAGGATTTTCTCTTTATATTTAATCTTGGGTAACAATGATGATGTGCCTTGGTGTGTTCCTCCTTGGGTCCAACTTCTTTGGGACTCTCTGGGCTTCCTGGACTTCCTGGAAGTCTATTTCCTTCTCCAGACTGGGCAAGTTTTCCTTCATTATTTGTTCAAATAAGTGTTCAATTTCTTGGTCTTCATCTTCTCCTTCTGGCACCCCTATAATTTGGATTTTGGAACATTTCAGATTATCCCAGAGGTTTGTAAGAGTCTCTTCACTTTTTCAAATTCTTGTTTCTTCATTTTGATGAATGTTTATTTTTTCCTTTTGTTCCAAATTGTTGCTTTGAGTCCTGGATTCCTTCCTGTCACTGTTGGTTCCCTGAACATTCTGCTTTATTTCATTTTGGGTAGCCTTCATTTGTTTCTTCATTTTTTGACTAAGCTCAATCAGATCTGTGAGCATTTTGATTACCAGGGCTTTAAACTCTCCATCAGCTAGGTTGGTGATCTCCTCCTTGCTTAGCTCTCTTTCTGAGGCTTTACTCTGTTCTTTCATTTGGGCCCTATTTCTTTGTCTTGGCACAGCTGATAGGTTGTAAGGGCGTAGGGCCTTAGGTATTCACCCAGGCAGGGCAACCCTCCTTGCTGCACTGCGCTACTGCCAGTGTGGTGGTTCTGGTTGATTTTTTTCTTTAATTCCTTTGTTGTTGGAGTTCCATGCAGTTTGATTTTCTGGCACTTTTGATTGTTTATTGATTTCAGATTGGTGGTTATCCTCCTTTTGGTTGTGCAAGGAAGCAAAGGGTCTCTACCTATAACTCCATCTTGGCTGGAACTCCTTGTTTCTTTCATTTAGGTATTACTTTTATTAATTTAAAAACATTTATTTCTTGTCCAACTACCAGGAACCAAACACCGTGATAAAGACTCACACAGACTTCATACTCATTCTACTCCTCTGAGGCTGTTCCTAATATTTCTGAGAAGCTGGATCCTAGAATAATCAGATCACTGTACTAAATCAAGTACTAAACTCTGGGACAGCCAAGATTCAAACCCAAGCTGACTGACTCCATACCTCGTACTATTTCAATGCTCCTTATCATCATTACTGACATTTTCTAAAAATGTATAGGGTTGCTGCAGCAGCTCCTTTAAGATTATAAAAACCTGGCCTGGCTGGTGTGGCTCAGCTGTGTGGAGAGTCATCCTGTAAAACTGAAGGGTTGCAGGTTCAATCCCAGGTTGGGGCACCTGTCTGAGTCGTGAGTTTGGTCCCAATTTGGGGCATGTACAAGAGGCAACCATTTGATGCTTCTCTCTCACATTGATGTTTCTCTCCCTCTTCTCTCCCTCCCTTTCCCTCTCTCTAAAATCAATGAGCATGTCCTGGGGTGAGAAGAAAAAAAATATAAAAATTTAGAATTATTACATAGGAGATTGCAACTAAAAACACATTCAGTATGTTCACTAAGCCAACTGGAAACCATATGTAAGAAAAACATAAAGGAAAAAGATTAGCACAGTAGGTGATTTTGGGTGTAAAGTAAGAAATACCCAGTGACTGAGTCATGTTATCACAGCTGTCTTGATGGACAAGGAGAAGTAGACCATCCTGCTCATAATCAGGTGACTTGGCTTGGTGACAATGTCAGTGATCAAAAGTGTGTCTGTACAATTGAAATCCAAACTTATTTTAATAATTCTCAAAGCAGGAGTATCTAGAAATCTGTGTATTCCACCCATGTATAACAGCACACAAAATCTGAAACAGAAATGGATTAACGGGGTTTACCTTCCTTTCCTAAGTGACAATGTTTGTCTCTATGCCAGATTCATCAGCTCTTTACACTGTTCTACTTAAGTGAATGTGAAGGAAGAGAAAGACACCTGTAGGAAATGCACTGTCCTGTGGAATGGAGGCCACTTCCACAGAAAGACTAGGCCTTGTCCACAGAACACCACATTACCCAATTTCTATAAACCAGAAATGTCGGTTCAGTTGCACAGACATATTGCAAATGTGATCAAGTTAGTTACCCAGTCCATCAGCCACAGAGTAAGTTTCCTCTTGCACAGCACGTAACATAGCCAGCTGTGTCACCGATGTTTGCTACTGGCTGCAGCAAAGTCAGATGTGAGAGTCTAACGGGCTGCAAACATAAGTTAAAACATATGACCTTCAGTTATTTGTCATTACACAAAAAAGAAAAGCTGATATGTTGGTGGAAACCCTAATAATTTAAGTCATCAATTCTAGGATAGTCCCTTAAACATGCACCTGTTAATTTCATTATATGTATTCATTTATGTAAATCACCATTATGTTGTTTTTATAAATAAAAACAGTGTTTTGTTGTTTTTTTTTTTTAAAAAGGTCAGAGTGCCTGAATAAGCATTTCTCCAAAGAGGACATACAGATGACTGATAGACATATGAAAAGGTGCTCAATATCACTAATCATCAGAAAAATGCAAATTAAAGCCACAATGAGATATTACCTTACACCTGTCAGAATGGCCATCATCAATAAATTAACAAACAGCAAGTGCTGGTGAGGATGTGGATTAAAGGGAACCCTCATGCACTG
This sequence comes from Anoura caudifer, assembly GCA_004027475.1. Classification (NCBI taxonomy): domain Eukaryota; kingdom Metazoa; phylum Chordata; class Mammalia; order Chiroptera; family Phyllostomidae; genus Anoura; species Anoura caudifer. The sequence continues at coordinate 410,180 of PVKU01000675.1, read as the reverse complement.
TTAATGGAATTGTAAATTTGTGCAGGCTGTATGGAAAGCAGTTGGAGTTTCCTCAAATAATTAAAAATAGAATTCCCATATAATGCAGTAATTCCACTTCTTGGTGTTTATCAGAAGAATACAAAACACTAATTCAAAAAGATATAAGCACCCCTATGTTTACCGCAGTGTTATTTACAATAGCCAAGATTTGGATGCAACCTAAGTGTCCGCTGACAGTCCAAAAGATAGAGATGTCGTACATATACACAACAAAATATTACTCGGCCATAGAAAGAATGAAACCTTGCCCTTTACAACAACATGGATAGACTTAAAGAGTATATGCTCAGTGAAGTAAGTCAAATAGAGAAAGACAAATGCCATATGATTTCACTTATATATGGAATATAAAAAATAAATGAACAAACAGAACAAACTCATAGATATAGAGAATAAATAAGTTGATGACTGCCAGATTTGGGGAGTGGGGCAGAGGTAAAAAAGATGAAGAGATTAAGATGTGCAAATCACCCAGTTATAAATTTAGTCACAGGAATATACAGTACAGCTTAGGAGGATAGTCAATAATATTATAACAACCATGAGTGGGGTTGGATGTGTACTACCCTTATGGGGTGTAAATTATGTAAATGTCTAGTCACTCTGTTGTACACCTGAAACTAACATAATTTTGTGTGTCAACTGTAATAGAAAAATTCAAAATAATTTAAAAATGACAGTTTTAAAACAAGTAAACAAAATATCCCTCAAACTACCAGATGGATGTTTGCTTTAGGATATGAGGTTTTCCCCCTCACTATATAGCTTTGCCTCCATAAGAATAAGGAATCCTCTTAGAAGAAAGCCCCATGATATATAAATGGGGAACCAGAAATTTAAAACAAGTTTGTTGTAATAAGGCAGATTGGCTTTTGGAAAAATGTACAAATGATCTTCGGAACAGCATTCACATGAAATGGGTTTTGATTGTTGCTTTGATCAGAGGGTTAGAAGTGATGAAGGAGAAAATCTCATCCACTATATAAGCTGAGTGTGGAAACATGTATTAAGCAATCTGAGAAGCCTAAGTATAGAACATTAGGTTCCTAGAAATACTTTGTACATACAACTGAAATGGCAGAAAACAGAAATGTTCAGCCTTGCATAAATGTATTTCCACTTTTCAATTTATAAGAGCAATTACTACGGTAGGAAAGGATATTTCATAGGGATTAATGACCAACTGAAGGTAATGATTTCTGCCCTCATGTTAGGCTATCAACTCCCTTCAGAGATGAAAACTAATCAATCTGTCATTATTAAGCTGATCTTATATAGTTTTTTTTAAGTATCTCATTTGATACCAATAAACTCCTGGAGATAAAGGAATACAATCTTCTTCAGCAGGACCACTCTGATTGACTTTGCTCCCAAAATCTGCAGAGAAATGTAATACCCTAGTCAGGCTATTATAAAGCTAAAATACTTGCCTATAGCCACATTCACATTAAGACACTGATTATACAAACTTAAAAAGCTACACTTTCCTGTTGCTGTGAGGGTTATTTGGGGTGGGAAGAATTGCTTTCATGCACTCAAACATTATTTTGGGAGACAAGCACCAGACAGTGTCTTAGGGGCTAGAAGTACAACTGAGACTAAGGCATGGTCTCTATCCTCAAAAAATTTTTAGTCCAAGGGACCAGAGAGTCAAGTGAGAAGAATTTCAAAACAGAGTGCAAAACTCTAGAATGGATGGGGAGTGGGGGGGAGCATGTAACCTAGTCCTTGGAGTACATATGTCAGATGACTGGAAAAGCTCATCCGTAGAAAATGACCTGGAAATAGAAAATAATCAGGCTAAAATGTGGCTCTACCAGGTAGAGGTGATAATATATGCAGGTGCTTGGAGATGATGAAAGAAAAAATAGTACATTGAAGCCACTGAAAGTTTCTGTGTTTGGCCCAATAATTCAGGGCCTGGGTGATGAGAGATGATGCTAGAGAACTAAGGGGAGACTAGAGCATAAAGGTCCTTTGTAAACGGTATTAATAGGTCTCACCCTGAAAGCAATGGAGAACTCATTTGTGGGTTAGGAGTAAGCAATCAACCTGATCAGATTTTAGGAAGTTAACTTTGGCAGGAGGGAAGGTGGGTCAAGGTAGCACTCAGCTGAGTCTGCTGGAAAACCAGTTCAGCAATGCAGGCAAGACAATAGTGGCAGAAGATAGAGACATTGATATTATTAAAGAATAATGAGGAAGAGAAATTAAAATTTACTGCACACAAAAGAATGGGAGAGGAGGTGATATCCCCTAAGAAAAAGTGAAAAAAAAATTACAGCTTCATAGGGTAGATAAGACTTTCACTATGGAATTGTGAAGTTTTGAGCAAGACATTCAAATAGTCTGATAGATATGCAGACATGAAGGCCTCATTCTTAGGAGAGAAAGCTGGTATAGGAATAAAGACTTTGTCAGTATCAACAAATATATGTGCTGATTTCAGCATTCAAAGTGGATCAAATTCCCTAAGGAGTATAGTGAGGAGACTGGAGGAGAAAGATAAATACCATGTGATTTCATTCATATGTGGAATCTAATGAACAAACTGAACTAACAAGCAAAATAAAGAAAGACTCATACATAGAGAGCTGGATAACAGCTATGGGTAGGGTGGGAGAGTTAGAGGCAGAGGGATTGAACAAAAAGAAAAAGGACTCATGGACATGGACAGCAGTGTGGCAATTACGGGGGGGAGAGGGATATAAGGGGACTAAATGATAATGGTATAAATACAATAAAAATATATTTAGAAAGAAAAAGAAAGAAAGAAAAGATAAGCTAAGATGTCACCTAAGGACTGAACCCATTTGAGTGATGCAAGCAGAGCATGCACATGAAAAGATGCACAAAGCGGTGTATGGATGAGGCAGAAACACATTATTGAGAGTGCACTGTCATAAAAGCCCTAGAGGAGTTTGTTTGTTTTAGTCCCAAGCATCCCACTCCCTCTTCTTATGGCAAATCTACCTGAACTTTGATTTGGGTAAAGTCTTCATTCCATTCTCAGCCATGTCCTTTAGATGACATAGACTTCCACTTAGGATCCAGGAGTTGACTACATGAAATAAGCACAATTAGTAAGCCTGTTCTCTTCCTGTCTACAAGTTAATCAGTGTCAATCCAATTCAATGATAGGATTATTCTAGAAAGAGAGTCATTTTGTGGGTGCCTAAGAAGGGAGCAGACAAGGAAGAGGGGTACTACTAATATCACTTTAGGTCTTAGTCACAGGCAGGTTACGATTTGAACATCATTCTCCCCATCTTTCTACTAATAGTCTCTGTCCCAAATAGTCTCGTGTGTTCTTATCTTCCTACTCTCAAGGCTATCTAGGAAAGGGCTACCATACGGACTTTCTTATTTTCATTACTTTCAACACTTTCGTCTGTCTATAAAAGAAATGTAAAATCATGGGAAAATTGAATATTGGAGAAGTTCCAATGAAGAGCATAAAAATCAACACTAATCCAGTAACTCAAGGATACTGTTAAAATCTCAATATAAAATAGGATTTTAAATTGCATATGATATAACTAAATTAAATAAAACTCATTGGTCAGACACTGAAATGGACTGTAAGGAAATGAGTAAATATGTCAATTTGGGCTTTTTTTGTATGGTAAGAATGCAGTTTTTTTCTTTCTCCCTGGGAGAGTTCACAGGTTATCTCTGCATATTACCTTAATGTGAAGAAATTTCACAGTTTTTTTTTTCTTCTCAATTTTACCATGATTCAGCTCTCCATATCAGAGAGTGGGAGAATCCAAAAATGAAACACTCAGAAACTGTAATTCTCCCTTTCTCCCAGAAAAAGAACAACATCTGTGTTTGATACCAAAAGGACTTCAAGAAGTGGCTGGTATCATAAAGTAAAACAAGAATAATATATGTTACATATTATAGTATAATATATAAATATTAATAAATATATATATAATTTATATAAATAAAACAAGTATAATGTATATAATATATGCACATTGTATACATATTTATACATATATATATGCCACTATTAGGTAGGCATGTGATTCCAGACCACATGTTTTAAACTGCTGTTTTAAACCAGTGCATGTGTATACATTTGTTGAAGTTGAGATGGTAACTAAATTACCCAATGTGATCTTGACAAAACTATCTGGGTCAGAAGTTAACCACACTGAGCTTAACCCATGAATCTAATACCAGTGAACATGGGCAAGTAATTCTGTCCACTTTTCTTCTTCATGTCAGGAAAAAAAACCCTGATTTTTTGCGAACTTAAGATGAGGTTACTCTCTTTCAAGCACTCAGTATTTCCAAGAGAATTTTTTTTTTTTACAAATCACATTCAATTAAAAAAAAAAACTTCATAGAAAACTACATTTTTTAAAGCCCCAACTTCCTTTTTAAGTTGAACTGTTAAGCAGTGGTCTTTTAATTGACATGTAAATCTCCATGTACTTGTTTGGAACTTAATAACGAAATGACATTTGAGCAATAAATGATATATCAAATGCTTTCCCTTCTGGCAACACACAATGTGTACCACCTTGCAAAGTCCAAGTGAGATTTAAGGTGACTCCAGATATTAATTCCATGATATAAATGAATAGCTTCATCAAATATTCAAATGGTGCATTTCTCCAGTTGAAAAGTCCTAACCAGAGCTGATATTAAAATCATGCTCTGGAGAAACATAATGTTAACTTGTCAAGTGGTTTAGATTCTTCCCAAGATAGAACAACAGTTAATGTTATACCAGGTGACAAAATTTACTGCATAAACCAAAACTTTGTAGAAGTTGTATGCAATTCACTATCTCTTGAGTCAGAGGTGCCCTTAGCACAAAGGGTCTGCATCACCTTTCTCTTCTGTCTATTCCGGTCCCTACCCACAATCCATGGATGAGCTCTCTATCAGGTAGTTGTCCCAGGATTTTCTCTCCTGTGTGCTTACCTCAACAAATAAAAGAAAGCATTTGAGAGTCTTTATTTCATTTTAGTGAATAGACGACTAACAACTATGAACCACTATTCAGCATGTACATTGTGATTTCAACACAACCCAGTAAAGAACCATATGATTTTAATCATCTGTGGGATATGAAATTGAAAGCAACATGGAAACAAATAAGAAAAACAAACAGAAACTCACAGACACAGACAACAGCATGGTGGTGGTTACTAGAAGGAAGGGGGGTTGTGGGCAGTAAAGGGTGAAGGGGGTCAAATATATGGTGACAGAAGATTTAACTTTGGATGGTGGACACACTACGCAATATACAGATGATGTATCATAGAAATGTACACATAAAACCTATATAATCTTACCAACCAATGTCACCCCAATAAATCTAATTTAGAAAAAAAATTCACAGTAATTTTTATGCTGCGGTGGATCTGCTCATTTTCAGAACAGGTGCCTCTACTGCTTCAGACATTGTTGGCTAAACTACTGCCTGTACAGTATTATCGCTATTGTTTTTGTTTTTGTTTTTGGCAGGGAGGGGGGCATGGTAGGAGCAATCCTGAGATGGTGGCTAAGATTTCTTATTATTTTCAGAAACTCCTACTTCTTTAAAGCCTCTGGGTGTTTCGGTCACATCAGGACTCAAATTATAGTGGGTTATGAGGAAGGAAAGAGGGTAGGCGAATGGGGTCCATAAACTTTATCATAGTTTCCCCCTACCTCTCTCTGGAATTTGACTCCTGTTTGAGGTTAGAGCAATTAAAATGCAATCATCCCCAACTCTCAGCCCAAGCCAAATGCTTTACACTTTTCTATTAAAGGAATGTTTGTCCCTTAAGCCAAAATTCCAGCCTCTGTTTGTCCCTAGGCTGGAAAGGCTTCTCATTAACCTGGCTGTTAGATGAAGCAGAGATAGTAGGACTGAGTCCTGACCTCTCACTAACGCCCAATGTCCCTCTCCCCGCAGCAGCCCCTAAAGCATGTCTGTGAAACTTCAGGATTTTGTGAAGCACAGTGTGAAGGCCACTGGTCTAGAATGGTTTCTCAGAGCTCTTCCAGGTCCCAGATCCTTGGATTCTGTATCACCCGAGACTTTCAGTTTCTTTGGTAACATGTGTCCTTCCTTAGTTATTTAGGATTTTAGTATGGTCCCTTATATTCAAATATATGAGGGGTTACATTAGGGACCAAGTTCCCAGTACATTCACCATGATCCGGGGACACAACATAGAGCAGATTATGCTATTAGTTCTCTAATCCATCAAAAATGCCAAAATGTATTTTTTTTTTTTTACCTCCCCCAGGATGGAGTCATTAAAGATCATGGTAACAGATGAATATAGGTAAGTTGTAGAACAAGGAAGTTTAAAAGCATTTCATCTGTTGAATATGCTAGAAAACTTCCATGTTCTTTAGATTGAGACCAAGAAGACCCTCCCCTGATGTATTGCAGGGCCTTGTACCTTGGTGTAGAGCTAGGCGAATCCTTAGCTTTAATCCTGTAACTGGAAGGGCCCAGCATATTTGTCTGGAGCTGATACTGCCCTCTGGCTGCCAATTTGAATTAAATCCTTTCAGAAATAGGTCTCCAGTTCTTCGAGAAGCACCTTCAGTATAAGGACTAAAATTCTCTGAGTCAGCTCTTCATCTGAGTTATGAAGTTAATACCCCATACTCTCTCAAAGGTATAGCATGGCAAAAGGTCACATATCGGTTCTACTTCAATGATCAGTTCTACTTCAGGTCTACTGTGTTTCCAATGAGAGGAAGTCGAGTTATTTTTTAATCACATTCCCTAAAAATAAAAATAAATGAACTTCATAGAAAATCACAATGAGACAAATTCTTTTACCAGCATTTCTGAGATGGCTTTCACATGTTTTTGCATAATGAAAGGGCTAATATAACATAACAAATCCTAAACTGTTTTCACAAGGAGTGGAAAAAAGATGTGTAAAAGTATGCTCTGTCTTGCTTCCTTCTGTTCACAATGTATCTAAATAAAACAAATGGTGTTCTTGCTCTTTCTGTCTGTTTCCCAATCTGTTTGGCCAGTAGCCACCATTCTGCAGCCAACCATAATATCTGACACTTCCTGACATCATGAAAGCCACCATCTGTCTATCACCAAAACCCTGTAGTTTTTAAAGACTACTGGCTTGATCCTTAATGAAGCTTCACATTGAATGCACAGATCAGTTTAGAGGCCATACAGGGAAAAATTGACAAAAGGAATCTGTATAACGTCACGTTCCATTAGATTCAGTCTGAAAACACAAAATGAAATATTAAGGTCCCTTTGCAGGTGGAAAAAAAAAGCTTGGTTTAGTTTCGATTGTGTTTCATTTCCGATTTGCCTGTGAAAGTTTAGACAGGATTGAATACTAAGAATAAACCTTAACTAAAACCTAAGCTTTAAATCCAGTATTTTTAGTCTTGAAAATTAAACAGTTAGACATGACTTTGCCGTGTGTATATTTGAGCTCTGGAAAAAGAAGAAAAACCCATCAATTACTTTTCCAAGGCTTGAGAAAATCATGCCATTTAAAATTGAATCAACTTCTTTAACACCTGAGCGATTATCCAGGAAACAAAAGAAGGCTCTGTATGTCTTCACTTGTAAATGTCACAGGTGAGCACAAACAACTGAGAGCTGGCGATGTCAAGTCAGTCTTTGTTTTATTAAACTATTGTACCTTTCTTTTATGTGCAACAAGGGAATACTTTACCAAGGGAGACTGAGGAAAAATATTTTCCGGGATAATATAATATTAAGTTCTTACAGAAAAAGTAAAGCTTTCCAGGAAAAAAACAGAATGATATGTTTCATACACAACTTTCATTACTGCACTCCATTATTCTGATTATATGATAGGTTGATTTTTCACCAATCTCTTTTTCTCTCCTTACCCCAATATTATTACCATGGTTCTTTTAACAGTCTTATAAATCCAAGTTCTGTGAAGTCATGGAATTTTCTCTAGCGAGGTAAAGAAAATAGTAGATAATGGCTGACTGGATAGATAGATACATAGATACATAGATAGATAGATAATAGTTATTTGTATATATGTATATGTAAGTATATAAATACAGAAAGACAGAGACAAAACATAAAGAGAATATATCATCTAGAGCAAACTAAATTTGAATCTTAAACTGGGGGAAAGCTACTTATGAAGTTCTAATATGAGTTTTTATGGGAATTGAAGTTTCATTTCTCCAGAAAATATCTTAGTAAAATAAAATTTATTATGTGCTTATTCTGCGCCAGGTACCAGGTCAAGAAAGTCATACATTTTATTTCATTCAACTGTATGTGTTGAGCACTATTATCCCATTTTGTTGAAGACAAAGCTGGAGCTTAGAGAAGGTAATTAACTCACCTGAGATCCCATGGCTAATAAGTACTAGTTCTGAGAATCATATCAAGATGGCCTGATTCAAAGTCTGTGCTGCCTCCCACTACCATCCTGTTACCTTAGTCAGTATACATACCCTGATATGTTCAAGCTATGATATTATAAAACTTGAGGCGGTGGCATGAAAAGAGGGTAAAAAAGGTGTTTTTAAGAATATCTTCACCACATGAATGGCAACCTTCAAAACCATCATTATAAATGCCTAAATGCCTATTTCTGCAAGAATGCTAAAGCCCTGGAAAGGCAAATAACTTTTAGACAAATTATGAGTCTTAAAGGAAAAGATCTCATTGTATTTTGCCCACATTGTATATATAGAAAGAGTCCTGAGTTCATTAAAAAGCAGCCTTGTTGCTACTCTCTGCATGTCCAACTCCGCATCAATGTTTTCAGATGGAAAGTGAAGAATGAGTTATCCACTTGAAATAATAGTGAGGGAGGCAGAATGATTCATTTGAGTGGGATAGTCTGTCATAACACTAGACGGAAGTCCACTCAAACAGAGACTTAAAACCAGCAGATGCTCAGGGGAGCTGCATTCAACATGTTATCTGAGGGCCTTCCCACCTTTTCATGGATATAGCTATAAAATATATTTTCTGAACAAACTAAGAAAAAATCATGCATCTTAATATCACTGCATCTTTTACTTTTTGCTTGTCACCTTATTTAAAATAGAAAGAAAAGTAAAAATATCCAGCCTTGAGCTGAAGCAGAAAACAAGCAGAATCCTTTCATCGCACGTGGATCCTGAACAGTATGGCAGTGTTGGTTCTCCCTATAGACATTTAGTTTTGCCCTCTAGTTTATTAACATTCAATTCCTTCTCATGTGTTACATGCAAACACATATTTATGCCATGCCACATATCCCTCTGCTACGGAATTCAGATTCATGTTCCTTAACCTGGACATGGGGTGTTGTTCTTTTTAAAATAGAAACAAAAAATGAAAGCAGGTTGCTTAAATTGTGAATAAATTATTCAGACCAGCTGTCTGCATTTGGAAAGAATTTTTCCATGTTGACTAAAACCTCTTAATTTGTTGTGTGCTACTGTGAAAGAACAAGGTATAAATACATTGGGACCAGAATGCTATTGTCTGCTGAAATTATCTGGTCTACCATAGATCAGACACCTCAATATATCTTAATCTTAATCTGTAAAATATGGGGAAAACAGCTTTTTATAATGATTAATTTTTTTACTTTAAAAAGATCTAAGGTGTTAATGAAAGTTTATGCTTGGCATTTTAAAAGGATGGGAAAGTTCTAGGGACTACAATATAGATGTCTTATAATTATTTTTAAATCCCATGAGAAAACAGAAAGAGACAGAGACTGATAGTGTTTGTTCATGGTCCCGCCTTCAGAACCTGTTAAAGGCTTTCTATGGTGGGAACCAGAACATTTAAAAAGTGTTCTCTTCTCAATACAAAGGCTACCTGGCCTTCACTCTTTAAATCTCATCTTAATGATTTTTTTCTACATAGCTTTATTATGTTTTGACTTATATTAATTATAGCCTACAAATAGAAGAGTTAGATTAAGAGATTCTCATTTATATGTGTAATTCCATAAATTTACCTTCCTTACGCATTTAAAAAATATTACACATTATGGGTGATTCCAAAGTAATGTATTTTTCATAAGCAACAATCTCTTCTGATGCTAAAATCCTATGGAATTATTACTCATGCAAATGCAATTTGCAAATACTCATTTCAAATTTTTTTAACTTAAAAAGTATAATATTTTTAGCCTATTGATGAAAACTGTATTACAATTCACACTGTAATAATTATTGTTGGTTTCTCTTTTTGCAATATTTTTGATGGTATTAATACAACTCAAAGTAAAATAAAGACCTTGATTTTTTCCACAAAGATACCCTAGAAGAAACCTTGTACCTCATATTCCTGTTTGGAGGAAGTAACTGGAAAAAACATCGGTCATCACCACACCAGGTTGGGTGCCTTTCTAATAAGATGTACAGATGACCTGCATTGGGTATGCAGGCAATTTTAACTGCACCTACAGTGTAAGTGTGGGCTAGAAAGAGAAAAGAGCAATCATAATTTATACATAATATTCAGCATAAATAGGCCCAAAGATATTTCTAGAAATACATAGAGTATAGGAAGCTGTGCTGTAGGCTGCTTGTCTTTCATTAGTTATGCAAATTTACCAAGTCAAGTTATATGACAAAAAGTCTGCATTAAGAATGTTTATAACATTTTAAAATAAGCCCCAAGTTTTAATACACTACATTTAAAGGTTTCTTTACTTCTTTTTAAATTATATTTTATTGACTATGCCATTACAGTTGTCCCAATATTTTCCCCTTTGCCACCCTCAACCGAGCACCCCCTACTCCCTCAGGCACCACCTCACCATTGCTTATGTCCATGGGTCATGCATATAAATTCTTTGGCTACTCCATTTCCTATACTGTACTTTACATCCTCATGACAATTCTGTAACTACCTATTTGTACTTCTTTTTTTTTTTGCTCTTTATTTATTTTTATTTTTTAAATATATTTTATTGTTTATGCTATTACAGTTGTCCCATTTTTCCTCATCACTCCCCCCCACGCTGCACACCCCCTCCCACCCACATTTCCCCCCTTTAGTTCATGTCCATGTGTCATAAGTTCTTTAGCTTCTACTTTTCCCACACTATTCTTGCCCTCCCCCTGTCTATTTTCTACCCACCGTCTATGCTACTTATTCTCTGTACCTTTTCCCCCTTTCTCCCCCTCCCACTGCCCTGTTGCTAACCCTCCATGTGATCTCCATTTCTGAGTTTCTGCTCCTGTTCTAGCTGTTTGCTTAGTTTGCTTTTGTTTTAGGTGTGGTTGTTAATACCTGTGAGTTTGCTGTTTTTTTACTGTTCATATTTTTTATCTTCTTTTACTTAGATAAGTCCCTTTAACATTTCATATAGTAAGGGCTTGGTGATGATGAACTCCTTGAATTTGACCTTATCTGAGAAGCACTTTATCTTCCCTTCCATTCTAAATGACAGCTTTGCTGGATAGAGCAATCTTGGATGTAGGTCCTTGACTTTCATGACTTGGAAAACTCCTTTCCAGCCCCTTCTTGCCTGGAAGGTCTCTTTTGAGATATCAGCTGACAGTCTGATGGAAACTCCTTTGTAGGTGACTGTCCCCTTATCCCTTGCTGCTTCTAGAATTCTCTCCTTCATTTTAATCTTGGCTAATGGAATTATGATGTGCCTTGGTGTGTACCTTCTTGGGTCCAACTTCTTTGGGATTCTCTGAGCTTCCTGGACTTCCTGGAAGTCCATCTCCTTTGCCAGATTGGGGAAGTTCTCCTTTATTATTTGTTCAAATAAGCTTTCCACTTGTTGCTCTTCTTCTTCCCCTTCTGGTACCCCTATAATTCAGATGTTGGGACATTTCAAGATGTCCTGGAGGTTCCTAAGCCTCTCCTCATTTTTTTGAATTCTTGTTTCTACCTTCTTTTCTGTTCGGTTGTTTCTTTCTTCCTTCTGGTCCACTCCATTGATTTGAGTCCCAGTTTTCCTCCCATCACTATTGGTTCCCTGTGCGTTTTTCTTCATTTCAGTTAGTGTAGCCTTCATTTGTTCATCTAATTTGTAAGCAAAATCAACCAATTCTGTGAGCATCCTGATCACCGGTGCTTTGAACTGCACATTTGATAGGTTGGCTATTTCTTGATCGCTTAGATGAATTGGCTCTGGGGCTTTGATTTGTTCTCCGGTTTGAGCCATTTCTGTTTCTGTTTTTTTTTTTTTTTTTTG